>JASGXE010010406.1:0-22506 GCA_030068105.1 Sinentomon sp. SZTP_YWyxl | reverse complement strand
AAAAACTTTCATGCACGGCGATCAACACGCCTCCTCCGCGCCTACCATCTAGCCTATCCCGCCTAAATATGTGAAAATCTGACGGAAACAACTCAGAATTATTTACATCAGACCTCAACCAAGTCTCACTTAGCACTACAATCCGAACATTATGGGTAGAAATCAAATTCATTAATTCGACCCTTTTCTCCAGACTCATAATAGATTGGCAATTTAATATTGCACAACGAAAATCAGCGGGAGTCGAAGTTGTTGAAAGAGAGTGCTTTTTCACTCCTTCCACCGAAGTAGATGCAGGCCATCCTACCCCCTCCGTCATAGAGGGAGGGACGCCACCCGACGGCCTCCTCTCGCTGCTGGTTTGCATTGCGTGTGGACGCGGACGGCTGGCGTCCACCTCTATTACGGGCGAGGCAGGAGGAATAGAAGCAAGGTGTTGACAATTAAACATATTGTTCAGAAAGGTCTGTCTTTGAACGGGAAGTGCAGAAAATGGAGAAACTTTTGATGCCGAAGTAGATGCAGGCCATCCTACCCCCTCCGTCATAGCGGCAGGGACGCCACCCGACGGCCGCCACTCGCTGCTGGTTTGCATTGCGTGTGGACGCGGACGGCTGGCGTCCACCTCTATGACGGGCGAGACAGGAGGAATAGAAGCAAGGTGTTGAGAATTAAACATATTGTTCAGAAAGGTCTGTCTTTGAACTAGTTCGAGGACATGTCTTCAGTGCAAGCCTGGCAGCAAATAAACGCAAGTGAGATCGTTCCGATAAAGCTGGTTCGAAGGCAGCACACTCTTTGTAGCGATGCAAACCAAAAAAAAACTGAACTGCTGATACCCCTTACAGGAACAAAAGGAAACATGTCCATGGGAAGAAAGGCGTGGCCACAAACAAGAGGGCACTGACCTTTGAAGTTTCAGCATGAACATGCCAAAAGTCCTGCTGTTCTTTTACTACGGTGAGTCATATCGTCCCAGTCAGTGACTCATCTACGAGGTTGAGTCATTGAAAGACTCGATGACTCATTGTCATAATCAAAAGCGTGCAGCGTAAATCGCTGCGATTCGATTTTGACAGCGACCTCTTGTTTTCGCAATGGCCTCCATTGTTTCACACAGACCAGTGTTGAAAATCGACACGCATGAGGACGGTTGAAAGGAGCAGGAACTTATTGCAGGCGGCTGGCACCGCCCCCCCCCCTGTTTCACAAGAACGATGGCGGCAAATCGTTGGCTGTTCATGAGCGGGACACTGAGGCACCGCGCCCAAATTTTATCGTTAAAAATAAAACTTTGATGTTTGATGTCCCAAAAGTCACCACCCGACATTGGTCCAGGGTTTAAGCTGCACCACCCTTATGCACAATTGTACGGAGCTACCGCTGAGGTCATTGACGCGCCGTGTTTCACTCAGGCCACTGAACTGCCTTAAAAAGGGCTGCCAAAGTCATAACACCAGCATCAGGCCTGTGCTTTTCCAAGTGCCTCTTTGAGCACCAAATGTACACCCTGCCAAAAAATTCGTCATTGTCGAATACTGGCGTTCATCATTACTTCAGGCAACATTCAGAATTCACATCAACATGCGCTGAAAGGCATAATAACATGCACTCGTGTAAGGCGTGAAACCGCATTAGCATTGTTGAAAATGGATGACCCCTTTTGTTCGCACGACCTTCCGAATTTCTTCCATGTTCGAAGAATTTTGGCGGGCTCTGCGTATAATCGATCCAAAACAAATTCTTTTTTGGGTTGGGTGGCCACACTTGCAGCAACCGAAACGACAAAAAAGTCTTGAGTTGCGCCACCATAAGTTTGATTCAAACCACTATGTACGCAAAGGTCTTGCTCTTGTCCCAAGTCTCGCAAACGATTGCATTTAAACACAGAAGACGAACATCGGACCTTTTCTGCTGCAACGGGTCGGAAGGACAAGTTCTCACAACACAACTCATGGCAAAAGTGCATGGCATGTGCATTTGACACGTTTTGAAGGCAGGCTCAACCTACATTTTATTGTTTTGAATAGACACAAAATGATGCGTTTTCCAGACAGTTAGATGCAACTGCGATTCGCTTACCTTGAGGAGACATAAATGATGTGAATTGCATAGCCGTTTTAAAAGTTGGCGCAATCGAGATTCTCTTGCATTCAAGGAGACAGGAATGATGCGTATTGCATACCCGTTTTAAAAGTTAGGCGCAATCAAGATTCGCTTTCTTTGAGGAGACAGAAATGATGTGTATTGCATTCCCGTTTTAAAAGTTAGGCGCAATCAAGATTCGCTTTCTTTGAGGAGACAGAAATGATGTGTATTGCATACCCGTTTTAAAAGTTAGGCGCAACCGAGATTCGCTTTCTTTGAGGAGACAGGAATGATGCGTATTGCATACCCGTTTTAAAAGTTAGGCGCAACTAAGATTCGCTTTCTTTGAGGAGACAGGAATGATGCGTATTGCATACCCGTTTTATAATTTAGGCGCAACTGAGATTCGCTTGCTTTGAGGAGACAGGAATGATGTGTATTGCATACCCGTTTTAAAAGTTAGGCACAACCGAAATTCTCTTGCATTGATGAGACATAAATGATGTGTGTTGCATACCCGTTTTAAAAGTTAGGCGCAATCGAGATTCGCTTGCTTTGGGGAGACAGGAATGATGTGTATTGCATACCCGTTTTAAAAGTTAGGCGCAACCGAAATTCGCAGGTTTTCAGGAGACAGAAATGATGAAAAGTAAGGCGCAACCGAGATCTGCTTTTTGAGAAGACATAAATTATGTGTATTGTCTAACCACTTTAAAAGTTGGGCGACACCGAGATTGTCTTGTTTTGAGATGACACAAATGATGTGCACTGTATACCATTTTCAAAAGTTAGGTTCAACAGAGATTCCCTTGTTTCGGGAAGTCAGAATTAAATGATGTGTATTTCATACTCTTTTTAAAAGTTGTGCGCAGCCGAGATTCTCCAGCGTTGAGGAGACACAAATTATGTGTACGTTTTGCACACCATTTTTAAAAATTAGGCCCAAACGAGATTTCCTTGACTTGAGGAAACATGAATGCTGTGGTGTCCGACAAAAAAAATGTGAGTAGACACACAGTATGGCCTGAAAAGAAAATTGCTCAATGCTTTTACATTGGGCGTATAGGCCAGCCAATTTTATAGCCATTGGTCGTATGGGCAGAGTATGGTCTGTCAGAAATTTACCATTATACACCACTGCATAAATGATGTGTATTGCATACCCTTCTTAAACGCAAGCGAGATTCTCTTGCATTGAGAGTCACAATGACAACATATGCATACATTTTTTTTTAATTTCGGTAATTACTTTCCTTGCTTGGCAAAAGTGTCTTATATCTTTAGTTTTTGACAAACTTTTTTCGTGACATTTGCGGTTTCAGGCAGACGTCTGTGTAGCAGCGAGAAAATTAATTGGACCACACGTGGTGACGTTTCTTTCGGGTTTTTGGGAAATCTTGAACCTGTCGAAATTGGCATTCCATCACTTATTTGATGCATATTTCTGTGCAACAGAATCCGATTTCTTGAACCTGATATCACCACGATACTCCCAGTTTTCTCTGAAAGATCGAAAACGCAGTAGCAACTGATGGCACCAGTAAATTTTCTCGCCACTGTACCCACACCAAATAAACGCGCATGGACATCTTTTTACATGCGATCCCTTCAACAAATGTATGAGGCTGCGTTTCATGATTCAAAGAGCTGTGCTGTAGCCACCAAATTGATTAAACATCGCAACAAAAAAATCATCAGACATGACGCATCCATCAGTCATCCTTGAGTTTATCTTTATCTACTCAATGATGATGGACGCAGAAAGATAACGGAATAGACTTTAAAATCAACTTTAATTAGAGAAATCTCGGGATGAGGCGAAAAAAAATCGAAAACAAATCCCAAAAAGGAAACTGGAAAATTGAATTGGGAGTACGCATAACCCAAAAACCTCAATTATATTTCAGAGTTGATCAACCTAAAATATAAAAAGGAAAAAACCAATAGTGGATGCCTATGTTTTGTGGGGGTACGAGAAGAGGTCCGCTAGCGTCAAACGAAGGGGCAGACAGAGTCCCATAGCGCCTTTCAGCACGCCCCCTCCGAATAAAGAGTTCCCTTTTGACTCCATTTCAATTTTCATTGCACGTGCAACCTTTTGTCCCGCAGAAACCTCCTTCACCCTGAATTCTGTCGCACATACGCCACTGGATGAGGTACCACAGTAAGACGTTCAACGTGTATTTTAAATCATTTTATGTAAATAGGACACATTTTTGATTTAAGAGAAAAGCGCATCTCACAGATCTGCCTGCTCATGCTTTCTGCGGCATGGCTCATTCGGATGATATTGACCCAAGTTCGCTTTCCGTTGCAGACGTAGGCCTACATGCCCGCGAGAAAAGGTCATGGGAACCGCATTTTTTTTTTTGCGAACCCCGGCAGGATCATTCTGTGAACCTCAACTTCCCAGATGAAAGGAAGCACTAACTGATAGCATTTGTTTGACGCAGGCAACGTTCCAACGGTGCTAATGTAACCCTGATGCCCGAACGGCTCCCTGAAATACTTTCCAGAATGGTAAAGCATTTCCGGACCACAATGTACTTAGAAATCAACGCACGAAATTTGGGGCGCAATGCACCTTGAATGAAACCGGCCAATAATGCCGAACCCAATGCACAGGCTATAATTACCGCGCAAAGAAGAAATTCTGATTAATGTTTCTCGCCAGAAGAACATGACTATGTTGAATGAGGATACAGGTACATGGTGCATCCAAAAATCGGTAACCAAAAGATCCAAGCTTGCAGTTTCAAAAACCATTTATGCCCAGTTTTTCCAACAAGGATCAAAATTGATCTCAGTTTGAACCTAGATTTGATCCGTGTTGGAAAAACTGGGCATAAGAGCCATTCAAAATGCATTTTGTTCGGTTCAGAACGCAGCAAATATCTTCCATGTTTCGACCTTCAAATGAGGCATTTCCACAAAACCCACCCCTCTGAAGCGTACCTACTCTACACGAAATGTTGAAGGCGCTACAAAAATTGCCAACGAACATTAAACCATGCGCACGCCCCCAAAACAACGCACCAATTCTTTGACCTGAAATGACAAAATTGCGGTCTGAAGAGCTAGAAATGGGAGAGAAAATTTCCGCTGGAAATTCCGAACACCCTGTGCTGATTCATAACTTGAAATACACATGTTCCTGCTGTGTACTTTCGATTCGACGTGGTGCCGGCCATTGAGGATGTCAAGATTTTAAAGTCTTCAGTTTTTTAGTAGCATGATGTTAGTGGGTGTCTGCATGAGAGTCTGTCCGTCCATAACTGCCGCCGCGACCTCCATTTAAACCGCCGCATGTTCATATTATAATTTCATACGCCGTGGGTCCATTCATAAATTTCCCCACAAATTTTCAATAAAAAAGCGAGTGGGAACAACTTACTTTCAAAATCACTTAAGGGGATAATCTTCTTGCTGCTGCCATGCTGCCAGGAAAGTGTGGACCACAGCTTGTTATTTATCTTGACCTTTTAAAACGGCGCTCCAACGTTGAAGCCTATTATTTTTTTTAACTTTTTTTTATTAAATTACGGCCAGATGTTTTCATTTTCAAAGGCTTACTTCGCTTCCTGTGAAGAATAGAACGCTTACGCACAAAGCCATAGCTCAGTTGGCTCCTAATATATCGTGGTCCAAACGACCCTATTCCAACCTTGTAACCTACCTACATTCCCAAATACTGTTCTTTTTTCACCAAATTCGAGTGACGGAATCAGATTGCTCGCATATTCAAAAAATGGGGAACGCAAAGTTTTTGCACCGAAACATTGAAATTCTAATCAGTGCTTTCAGAGTATCGTACATTCTAACAGTGGAGACGGTAAGAAAGAAAAGCTAATGATCGGTTAAAAAGAATACAAGAGAACGAGAACAGGATGAACGAGACATAAAGCCACCTGGCGCCACTGAGGCAACCAAACGGCGGCGAAAAGTGTCCACTCTCAAGGGGAAAGCAGGACCGCGGTTGGAAGGGCATTCCATTCTTTAACATGCCCTCCCAAGAAAAGAATTCTTTCCAACGTCATTTTTGAACGACAGTGGCCGGGCAAGAACTCCGAATTTTTGAAGTCGCCTGCCCACAAACCTCTTCGAAAAAAGAATGGTTTGATAACTTTTCCTTGTGCTTTGCTACTGTCATTGTTTTTTTTTTATTCACGTCTTGTCTTTCACTCTTCCTCTATCTCCGCTTATTTCATCAGAGTATATGGTGCCCTTTCCGTATATCCTCCGAACTCCGGGTCGCTTTTTCTGGTGCCTTTCTTCAATTCTCCCGCTCCAATCGCTTTTTGGGGGGAAGTTTCCTCCTCCCTTCTTCGCGTTGCCTCGATCCTCCTTTATGTTTCCTTTGGGGGACAGAGCACTGGCCGCTCATTACTCTGCAGCAGATGCTATAAGCTTTGTGGAAAATTAACTGCAGGGTGACCTCAACTGGAAGGACCAACACCTGTATTTACGTGAATAAATATTGAAATAAACAGAATTTACATGAAATATTCTTCAACTGGGGTAACAGTCCCCCGTACTCACTGCAAAATCTGTTCTGCTCCGCAATATACTTGTGCCACAAACGGGACCGGTGACTGGGGCAGAACGAACTGAGACAGAAGTGGACTGAGGCAGAATTTTTGCATTTTTGGAAGCTGATTTTTTTCATTTCTGCGGGTTAGGTTAGGTCAGGTTAGGTTAGGTTGTGTTGGGACAGGTGTAAGCTACCACCTCCAAGCAAAAAATCCCTCCAAAACTCCCTCCTTTGACCAATTCGACCTCAGTCCAATTCTGCCTCAGTCCACTTCTGCCTCAGTCCGTTCTATCCCAGTCCCCCGATCCCCACAAACACCAAACACCAGGCCACGACTGAGCAACCCTTAACCATTTTTATTCTTTTTGTACGAACTGAACAAGGAGTAAGAATGAAAACTAATATCTTAAACATCTCTGCATACTTTTAGGGACATGAAGGGAATGCGTCGGACCAGTTGGCCTCGAGTGAATTTTACGCATGAATAGGGGAATTGAAATTCACTGCAGATTCACATCACTCAATCTGGTCGATAATTTGGGTTGAACGATCACGCATACCGCGATTTCAACAACCAAAAGTTTCTTGCGGAAATATAGTGGCGACGGAATTCGTGTACGCATACGTGTGTTTTTCCCATTTAACTGTAGCCTCCGCAACTTTTTTTCGTTCTTCTTATTCTTATGCAGGCGATGGAGATTAAAGCGCCAGATTCCAAAAAAGCTTTCCAGATGTGGCAGATTTTGACCTCAGATTCAAAAGAGGATCGTCAATTTCTGCAGCATAAAAAGAGGTTTTGCAGAAATCTGAACTGATCGCAATTTTTACATATATGAGCAGATTAATTTCACCGCCGCGATACAGTGCTGGGGGTCCAACAATCTTTCCAGAGGACTCATTTGAGAGGAGTTGATCAAGCGTCAACTCCGCATTCCGCAAGCACGTGCGCAAGTGTGGGCCGCAAATGCGCAAAGAATTTACTGAACCATGTTATACAAGCAGCAAAGGAGCATCTCTGAAACCGCAGACAAAACCAATGAACTTTGCGAGTTTTATTTTCAGCAAATTGAAAACTAATCATTCCGATCATGACCTTTGTTGGAAGGTGAAAGAATTATAAGCAACTTGTATAAATCTGGTGTTTTTACGTTTTTAGTCAACACTTTGCCAAAACCCTTGAAAGAGGGCAAGAGAGAGAGGGAGAGAGAGGCAGAGAGAGAGCGAGAGACAGGGTGAGAGAGAGGGAAGAAAGAGAGATGGGGAGTGAGGGAGAGAGAGAGAGGGAGAGAGAAAGAGGGAGAGACAGGGAGAGATAGGGAGAGAAGGAGAGAGTGGGAGAGAGGGCGAGAGAGGGAGAGAAAGAGGGAGACAGAGTGGAAAGGGAAAGAGAGATAGGGAGAGAGAGCGAAAAGAGAGGGAGAGAGGGGGGAGAGCCTCCATGGGCCCAAATTTGTTGAAGTCTATGAAGGGGGCATTGCTATATTGTGGGAGTCGGGTCACGCCCGTTTGGTCCCGGGCCGTATTGTCCCCGCCCGTTTGGTCCCGCCCGTTTGGTCCCGAGCCCATATCGTCCCGTGCCCGTATGGTCCCGGATGCCTTTTGGTCCCGGGCCGTTTGGTCCCGGCCGTTTGGTCCCGGGGCCTATATCGTCCCGGGCCCGTATAGTCCCGATACCGTTTGGTCCCGGCCGTTTGGTCACGGCGGTTTGGTCTGCAGGCACCCTCCCCAGCACAATGTGCCTTGGTGAACCAAATCAGAAAAAGAGAAACGAGTACGATTATCTGATTTTGACAATCGTTTTGGTGAACTTTCAGACACTCCTTCAACAGCAAATTGACTGCCACCAGCAAATGCAGTCCCAAATCGATTCAATGAAATTGGAACTTGTGAATTTGCAACATTACGGAAGAATAAATAACATCTTGTTTCGTGGTCTACCAAATATTCCAACGGAAGGGAGTCTTCAATTCATCAGAGACTTTCTTAACAATGTCAGTGGGAAAATTGATGTCATTTTTCACTTTCAATCTCATGTGGATTTCTGTTACTTTCTGGGAAAGCCGCGCCAACGGGTCAAAGACTCTTTTGGTCAAATTTGCGAATCGATTTGTGAGACAGCAGTTTCTGTCCGGCATGCGTAAGAGCAGGCTGAAGTTCTTGGGTACATTGAACTTCCAAATACCCCGATTACTGTTCAAGAGCATCTTGTCAAGGAAAAATGGAGTTGTACAAATAGACGTTTTACAAGGAAACGGACAAGATGTGGAAATATATTTAGACACATGAAGGAAAAATTCTCCGTAAAGGCGATGGTTCACGACCGATTGTTATTTCATATACTGATGATCTTAAGCTGATTGTGTAGTTTTCGTTTCTATTGCATTTGATTTTCTATGCTGCAACTGACAAAAAGGTAGTTAAGCAACAGAATGGACATAGATTCAGATACAAACTTTACTGTTACTTCAATGAGTTTGCCTGTTGTGCTCTGGAATAAGATTATCCCAAGTGCGTCTCTGAATATTATCATTTGCAATGCCAAGAGTCTATCAAAAACGTTTACAAGCTGAAACTATTCCTATCTGTTGCCTCTTTTCCATGTCATTAGTTGTGCATAACTGAAACATGGAAGAGAGCGGGTTCACGCAGATTCGAGACATCACATACGGCGGAGAGATCATCACGGGGTTAACGCTATAACTCCGAGCTGCGAGGTAAATTTTTAGCATTGAATTAAATGGCAAAAATTTACCTCGCAGCTATGAGTTAGCGTTAACCCCGTGATGATCTCTCCGCCGATAAAGTCCTGAAGTGTGCGGCGCGCTACCAAACAGCCGGGACCAAACGGCCGGGACCAAACGGCCGGGACCAAACGGCCTCGGGACTATACGGGCCCAGGACGATATAGGCTCCGGGACCAAACGGCCGGGACCAAACGGCCCGGGGCCAAACGGCCTCCGGGACCATACGAGCACGGGACGATATGGGCTCGGGACCAAACGGCCGGGACCAAACGGGCGGGGACAATACGGCCCGGGACGATATGACCCTGAACCGTGGGAGTCAGAATTTGCGGCCAACAGCTGGAATCGAGTGTGCAAAAACACAGGTGGGTCTAAAGAGAACGAAACTGGGCGAAATTCCGTGGAATCTACACTGAAACGTTATTTGCGCATAAAAACTACAAATCCGCGCTGAGGCCAAGCGTCCGGGAAAGCAAACACAAAAAGAAATATTTAAGCGTATAGGTACAATGGCAATGAGAATACCCCAGAGTTCGATCAAAAGCGGGCAGTGATTATTCTTTGCAAAAACCCGACAACAAAAAAATCAATTTGAAACCTCAAGACGGACGGGCAGGAATGCAAGAGACCAATGCATGTTCCGTCACACGCCACCGGAGAATCGCTGGCGCGTCAAAAAGACGTGATTTGAGCAACTGCAAATGCTCAAGATCAACTCTCAAAGGCACCTACGCACGTATGCTCTGAGCAATGAGTAACGAACCCGGCAAAAGAACAACAGGAAAAGACGCACTCGAAAGACCCTGCGGCCTGCGCAACCACCACGTTCGTCGTACATGGACGTTTTCAACAATTGGAATGCTCACTTTCTCGTTTGAGATCCGAGCATCAGAGGGCCAACTCTGCACGCCCCAAAAGCCGCCATTGCTCCATGCTTTCTGTGGTCGATTCGATTGAACTGGGGAACTGACCCTGAACCGAACACTGCCATTCTCCAATGCAATTTGCCTGAGATCCAGTTTGGGTTGATTGTTTTGGGCTGACTGAAACACTCGTTTTGCGTTTTCTTCGCATAATGTCATAAAAAATATTGGTGCTCTTGGCCAGGGAAGAGAAATTGTGCTGAGAGGTAAATTCACCTTTTCTGCGCGGTTTTGCGGTTATGGAAAACGTGGCATTTGAAACTGGTTTGGGCAAAGATATCGAAACAAATTTATAATTGGAAGAATAGTTGCAAACAATGACGTTTCAAAACATGGTGTTTCCAACGTGATGTTACAAGCAAACATGATATTTCTTGAGGTTGGAAGCACAATTTGGAATTGTCATTACCTGCTCTGCAAACATGATGTTTCTTGCAAACATGATGTTTCTCAGCATGATGTTTCTTTAACATGTCAAGAAACATTGTTTCTCGATGTTTCTCAAGATGATGTTTCTTGCAAACATGATGTTTCTTGAAGTTAATCTTGTTGTTTCTTGCAAACATGATGTTTTTCAGCATGATGTTTCTACACATGTCAAGAAACATTGTTTCTTGATGTTTCTCAAGATGATGTTTCTTGCAAACATAATGTTTCTCAGCATGATGTTTCTTTACATGTCAAGAAAAATTGTTTCTCGATGTTTCTCAAGATGATGTTTCTTGCAAACATGATGTTTCTTGAAGTTAATCTTGTTGTTTCTTGCAAACATGATGTTTTTCAGCATGATGTTTCTACACATGTCAAGAAACATTGTTTCTTGATGTTTCTCAAGATGATGTTTCTTGCAAACATGATGTTTCTTGACGTTATCTTGCTTGCACAACGGCTGCAATTACCTATTGAAACTCGCCCTCAAGTTCAACTCAATATCCAATTCAACAGTGGACAAATTTGTGTTGCGAAAATTTCATTTCTATGCACAACCCTTCTGCTGAATTAGATATTGAGTTGGTCCTGCGGGAGTGAGAAGCAAGCAATGGGAATGAGGCCTCAAATGAATTCAAATCATATTGTTCTTTTGGTCGAAACTGCTTTTGAATTGGGAACCAACATTAGAGCCTTTTCCTGGTGCAATCAGCCAGTCATCTGCTTAAAACATCAAATCGGCATATGGCATCTAAAAGCCCGGCGCACAATCTCATTTTTAAAAACTAGCTTGAACCTCTGCGCCACAATGTGAACTGAAGCGGCGCAACACCTGTAACCAAAGCGCTACAAATTCAATCAAAATCTATTCAAAGTCAAGTCTGCTTTTCGCTTTTTGCGGACTCGTCCGGACGAGAGTGGAATTTTAATTTCAATATTCATTCAATACAGCAGGTACTTGTAGCGTGTTTGCGTGAAGCCAGACGGCGGGGAACAAGAAAGCGGTGCTTTTGCTTGGTCGAAAAGAACACGGGTTTCTTTAACTTATGATGCAGGAGGTGTCACTCTAAAATATAGTTGCCAAAAATCCAAAAATAGTATGGGAGGGCCAAATCTTCCATCCGCACATAGGATTGGATTTGCGCAAAATCGAACCACCCCACGTCTTGGACCGAGATACAAGAGAGCCGCTTTCCTCGACCCCTGGCTTCCCTGAACCAACTTCCGTGCTCGCGATCCACGGAACCACCTGGAGTGATTTGTCTCCCGCCTTTCATTTTATTCAAAGCACCCTGTGCTCACGTAACTGCGATTCCTCAAGATGTGCCCGTGCGGTCTCCGGCCGACAAGATCTCACTTCCGCGCTTTTTGATGGCTCGGAATTGGAATTCGCAACATCGAAACACCGGACGCAAGACAACGGAATGACAAGACCCCCAGCGATTGAAATACTCGTAGCTGTCCGAATTCGCAACACAAAGAATGAATTCGAAATCGATTGGTTCAAGTGGTTCAAGTCAAGTCCGCAACCGCAGCAGGAAGCCAAGTTTCCGAGAGGGAGGCATGAAAGAACGGTGAATTAGCAATCTTCAAGCATCGATTATGCGACAAGGGAGAAATACCGGTGGTGCGGCTGTGAAAACGATTCGATTTTTCAGATAAGAGCAGAACATTTTATTATGTGAAAAGGTTCCCGTATGCCAGTTTATGAAAGGTTTTTTTTTATTGTTAACTTCAGTGTCTGGGGAACAATCCCTCTCGAACAAAGTCAGCAAAAAATTTACAGATTACAAAACGTATTCACGATTTTATTTTCGAGGGAGATTTTAAAAACGATGTTTTTGCCGGCCCACGGTGGGGCCACTGAATATTGATTTGACTTCAGGGGTCGCAAGACATTCTGTCCATTAATATGGGGTCAAAGGTCGCCGGCCAACGAAACTCAAGTCGATAAATCAGGTATCCGAATGGATTGCCGTCTGTTTGCAACATATACGTGTATGTTAATAATTATGTTTGATTATGAAGGAGGCCCAAGCCTCAAGCCCCGAACCCCCTATGGACCGCCAGTTACCATGTTTACAGCGGGCTGCATCGAGGCAGAAAGCAGGCAACTGAGAATGATGTACGAAAACACAAAACGAAAAAGGTTATCAAGTGGAAAAAAGGTGAAATCCTCCGCATATAATGATTATAAAAAAAGCCAAACCAGAAAGAACTCGTGAAGTCTTGTAAAGCCGGATGAAAGAGCCTCCCAGAACAAAAAAGCGCGATGTTTGAGGGTGAAAAGTAGCCTTATCCAGGCGGATTGATGACGCCTCGCAGTCCTGGCGACTGGTGACGCAGATGGAACAATTTTGGGCGCTGGGAGGAATACATGGGTGCGGCAGTGACCGACAATCAGAAAGTCTCGTCGGACATGATATGGGGTGCAGAGTCGGGCACGTGTTCCAATTGCATGCGAATTTGGGTATATCCCGATTTTGCGCATGAAAAAAGTGGAAAAGAAAGCGAATCTAACCAAACCGAACCTACCTGACCGACATAACCAAAACCGACATAACCTCCTAGTGCCCAAATCCCAACTGGGCATCCCGGGCCGATAAACCCTCTCGTCGTCTCTGTAAATTTACACCTCTGCTCAATAACAATCTACGAAGAAAAAGTCTCGTGGAAATGCACAGAATGTCATATATTGCCATCGAGGACTTTCGAATTTTTTAAAACAAACTGTACAAATTGAACGTCGCCGAATTTTCAGTGTCAGGAAGCAGATTTTGCATTGCTAATTTCGCTATCCTGTCATTCTTGCCTTGACAGTTCTCACATGAGCAAGTCCACCGGCAACTTTTCGCAAGGAACTTCCTTTCTCTGGACGGGAAGCAAAGATCGACTTGTTTCACGCAAGGACAGGACACAATTCCCACTCGGCAAATCCTGTTGGGGACTCAGAATGCGCTATTTTCTGAAGCTTCAACGTTTTTTGTAGTTTTTGCATGAACGCGAAGGCTGAGTCAGACAAGGCTTTGGCTCTGACTGTCGGGCTCGCGATCGAAAGGAGCACACAACCGCAAAGTTGACATCCCACCAATCTTCATCTGCACACAACAATGAAATCGGCTCATGTAGGTCCGTGCACGGCTCGCCCGGGCTCAGTCTTCGCGGGTACAAACAAGCATGACTCAAAGGTTAAAGCCAAAAAAGGGTTCGCAATCAGCGTTTAGAGGCTCACTTCGGAAACATTCATTTTTGGTCTAATTGATTGTAGGGTATGCCAACTTCCCGAACACCTCACGTCAAACTAATCTGGCCAAGTACGAACCTGCAACAAGTTGCAAAGACAGCTGACAACCTGACCCAAAATAAATATCTCAGCGATCAAATGAAAAACGAAAGTTGAGGGACATGTGCCAAGCAGCCGTCATGCAATGAAACAAAAAATAAAAAGTTAAAAAAGAATGAAAATTCCGCGCGACAGGCCAAATAAAACGCGCACGCGGCGAACAGGTAATTCATGCATGCGAAAAAAAAAAAAAAAAATCAAGAGGTTAAACAGATTTGGCAGTGACAATAAAGCATCCAAAAACAAACAAGAACATTGCTCAAATTTGAATGCACACAAAAGCATCAAGTTGTGTGGCTTCTACAACGCTGAGACGCTAGCGTGGCAATGCTGATCAGTGATCAGTGAATACAACTTTACAACCGACTTTGACTGTTCAAAAATCCCCCACCGAACCTGCAGAAAAAATGGCAGAAGCATTCCTTCCTTTACTCGCGCTTCCATTCCATCACGCAAGAGGCCAATAAACACGCTTCCTTCTCAGCGGATCAAGAAGTTCAGGCTCAGAGCAGACACGCTTCCTTCTCCGTGGATCAAGAAGTTCGGGCTCAGAGCAGACACGCTTCCTTCTCCGTGGATCAAGAAGTTCGGGCTCAGTCAGAGCAGACACGCTTCCTTCTCCGTGGATCAAGAAGTTCGGGCTCAGTCAGAGCAGACACGCTTCCTTCTCCGTGGATCAAGAATTTCGGGCGCAAAGCAGACACGCTTCCCTCTCCGCGGATCAAGAAGTTCGGGCTCAGAGCAGACACGCTTCCTTCTCCGTGGATCAGGAAGTTCGGGCTCAGTCAGAGCAGACACGCTTCCTTCTCCGTGGATCAAGAAGTTCGTGCCCAAAGCAGACACGCTTCCTTTTCCGTGGATCAAGAAGTTCGGGCTCAAAGCAGACACGCATCCTTCTCCGTGGATCAAGAAGTTCGGGCTCAAAGCAGACACGCTTCGTTCTCCGCGGATCACGAAGTTCGGGCTCAGAGCAGACACGCTTCCTTCTCCGTGGATCAAGAATTTCGGGCGCAAAGCAGACAAGCTTCCCTCTCCGCGGATCAAGAAGTTCGGGCTCGTAGCAGGCACGCTTCCTTCTCCGTGGATCAAGACGTTCGGGCTCAGTCAGAGCAGACACTCTTCCTTCTCCGTGGATCAAGAAGTTCGGGCTCAAAGCAGAGACGCTTCCTTTTCCGTGGATCAAGAAGTTCGGGCTCAAAGCAGACACGCATCCATCGCCGTGGATCAAGAAGTTCGGGCTCAAAGCAGATACTCTTTCTTTCTCCGCGGATCAAGAAGTTCGGGCTCAGAGCAGACACGCTTCCTTCTCCGTGGATCAAGAAGTTCGGGCACAAAGCAGACACGCTTCCTCCTCCGTGGATCAAAAAGTTCTGGCTCAGAGCAGACACGCTTCCTTCTCCGTGGATCAAAAAGTTCGGGCTCAAAGCAGACACGCTTCCTATTCCATGGATCAAGAAGTTCTGGCTCAAAGCAGAGACGCATCCTTCTCCGTGGATCAAGAAGTTCGGGCTCAAAGCAGACACGCTTCCTTCTCCGCGGATCAAGAAATTCGGGCTCAGAGCCAGACACGCTTCCTTATCCGTGGATCAAGAAGTTCGGGCTCAAAGCAGACACGCTTCCTTCTACGCGGATGAAGAAGTTCGGGCTCAAAGCAGACACGCTTCCTTCGCCTTGGATCAAGAAGTTCGGGCTCAAAGCAGACACGCTTCCTTTTCCGTGGATCAAGAAGTTCGGGCTCAAAGCAGACACACATCCTTCTCCGTGGATCAAGAAGTTCGGACTCAAAGCAGACACGCTTCCTTCTCCGCTGATCAAGAAGTTCGGGCTCAGAGCAGACACGCTTCCTTCTCCTTGGATCAAGGTGAGATCCTTATATGGTGAGGTATTCGGAACTGTTATCTAATTCCGAAGGAGACAATGCAGAAAGTTCCGGCTGTTCAATTGTAGCTAATTCGGCGACTTTTTCAAGAAGGCAAAGTCGGCAAAAACTTTCACTGATGCGGCATACGGATAAA
This sequence comes from Sinentomon sp. SZTP_YWyxl, assembly GCA_030068105.1. Classification (NCBI taxonomy): domain Eukaryota; kingdom Metazoa; phylum Arthropoda; class Protura; order Sinentomata; family Sinentomidae; genus Sinentomon; species Sinentomon sp. SZTP_YWyxl. The sequence goes on along the minus strand of JASGXE010010406.1, from coordinate 6,433 downwards.
TAATTTTGTACCTGCGCCCACAGGTGATCCTCTTCAATCTTATTCACCGTGCGACAACGTCGCCGAGCAGACGCACGACATGCTCACATCGCGACGCATTGGTATACCTCTCTTGCGGAATCGTTTGTGAGCAGGTTGCCAACTGCTGCGCAAGAAAAAGAATGGCACCAAAATCGAAAACATGATAGCAGGCTTCAGGTGTGACAAAAAGACAACCTTGAAACGTTGCACAACAAACAATGTTGAGGGACAGCAGAGCAGCCAAAAGCGAATCAACAACCAAGACCAGGGGAAGATAACATCGGAATGTTCGGCATTGTGACCCAGAGAGCTGGAATTTTGGAGACCGTGCCTCTTGTTTTTGAAAGAAAGTAAAAACCAACCATCGAAACTCGAGAGCGGGAAAGCAGACGCCGATGCAGACACAAATTTTCACGGGGACGATGTCTGCCCATTGGGACATAGCCCTGTGCTCTCTCCTGTTTGTGATCATCACACAAATCACATGGGAGGGAACAAAAGTGAAACTGAAGTCCCTCGCCCACCAGAGGGAAACAGTGATTTGTCCATACAGTGATTGCCGAAGAAAAGTAGACCAAAAAACTGAAATGGGTTCATTACTTTGGCAAAGATTTAAAATGTTGATCATTCGTTGTCCACGGCTCTAGACCAAAATTCATACTGTCCTCAGCATCTGATTAACTCTTCACCAAAATTCAGAAGGTTCGAACCATCCACGGTTTTTTGCCAAATTCAGACAGTTCGCGCAGCATTTGTGGTTGTTTGGCAAAATTCAAAAGACTTTCCATCCACGTTCTTGAAAAATTTCGACTGCTCGCAGAATCTTTGCAGCTGTGAGCAAAATTCAGAAGCGAACATTCCAAATTCGATCGCTTCAACCGCGGCTCTTGAACAAAACTCACATGCTTGCAGCCTCGTAGCTGTTGAAATCAAAATACAGAAAGTCTCAAATTCCATCCACGGCTCTTGACTAAAATTCAAACTGATTGCGGCATCTCAGCTGTTGACCAAAATTCGGAAGCATCGATCGTACCATCCACGGGCATTCACCGAAATTCATACTTTTAGCAGCATCTGCAGTGTTGAACCAAAATGTTCACGTGTTACTCCATTAACGGCTCTTGACCAAAATTCACAACTGTTAGGAGCAACAGCTTACCCTAACATCCACAGCTTTCTTGGTCAAAATTCAGGACAATTCCCATTGGCAAAAATTCAAACGGTTCATCTCATTCACACCGATTACCAAAATTCGGATTGTTCGCACGATCCAAAGCTCTTGGCCAGAATTCAGATGGCTCGCACCAGATATCTTCCTGGTAAAAAAAGACGAACGCTGCCATAACTCGACTGTGACGTCCAACCTTCAAAAGTATACCATAGGCCTACCATAGTTTCTCTTTTTTATTCAGTCGCACGGTCTCTACCCCGTCCAAGTATCAACTGTACACCAAATGTACCATCAAATGTATACCATCGGCAAATGTAAATGTATCAAATGTACCATCGGTGCCTTCTTTCAAAATGCGGACAGCTCATCTGAAAATTGCTCTGATAGGCTAATGCAGTTTTAGGTCATGGAATTGATCAAGTAGGAAATTCATCAACAATATTAAAAGATCAGAGTGGGTCAAAGGCCCTGCAGCTCAATATTTAGGTAGGTATACCTACTTTTACACTGAAAATAAAACTCATATTCGTTAAAACGTATGCTGGATTCTGGAAGATGGTTTGATGATAGAGCTTGCCAGGGTATTTTTGGTGAGATTGAACTTGCCAGGGTTCTTCATTCAATTTGTCCTTTTGGGGAAGGTTTCCTTCGTGATTGCGAGTGGGGCAGTTTGGTTGTCAGTGTGTGGGGATGGCCAAATTAGGACAAAAATCGGCCTATTTTTAAAAAAACAAATAAAAATGTGCCTACACATGATTCATTTTCAAAAGAGACTCACAAAACGAGCAGTGCCATTGAAAATGGCAGTTTGAAAGCTGCCAAAACGGAGAGGTGCGTCGCCAAAGAGCGCTTTGATAAAGGAAAGGGGACGAAAGGGTAAGACATCCGAGGCGTGCCTCATGCAATCAAAAATGGTTCTTTTCAGCAATGGACTTGAAACCCAAATTATGTGGTTGAAAGCACAATCACAACGGCAGGTCCATACACGAAGCTAAAGTGCTCTAAGATAAGTGCATGCCACGCAGAGAGTAATTGAATCCCCCAAACTTCGGGCGCAGATAATTAGGGCTCGTATGTGTATATGTTCTTTTCTTCGTCGATCAACTCCGAAGGTGCGCGACTGACCGCTGTGTTTTTAAAAAGTTGGAAAATAAAGGGGATTTCTTTTTGAAAATGCTTGGAGTTTTGAAATGTTAACTCGTTGTTCCAGAACATTTTGTTGATAGGCCAAGTTTTTATTTGGTTGTTGGATTTTTGTGCCGTTTGTAGATATCGGGGAGAGTGGTAAATATGGCATTTTCATTTTCATATTTTTCTTTCTTTTCATAAAAAACAAAAAAAAACAAAAAAAAATTCAAAATTAAAAATACAAAAAAATTTTGAAAAAATCCAAAAACCAAATAAAAACTAAATAACCCAGCACGTGCAAAGCCTTCCGCCGTCTAACCTACAATTCAATCTACGGATGAATGCTGTAGGAGGACGTCCCGGCGCTGGGGAATGCGGTCCTAGCAACCCGCAACCAGTTTGCACACCCCTCACCTTTCTGAGGAGAGGTGCGGGGATGGGATAGGGGGCTCTGCCCCCTGGGGAAGGGGTATAGGGTTCTGCCCCCTGGGAATGCATGCAGTTTTTATCACCAAATTTTGCAAGCGCAGATAATTCTTTTAGATTTTGGGGCCGTTGTTTGGAAAAACAGCGAATGTTAAGAACAGCGGCCCAAAAAGCATGGCGACTGTAATCAATCAGAGGCACAATGCGATAGCTGCAAACGACCCAATGTAGCGCGGGGAGATCCATCGGTGAGGCGCAGGTGCGGGGTCATTTATCCCAGCGAAAAGGCGCATGCCATCGTGGAGCGCATGGGGCGGGGTCGGGTGTCGCCTGGCACCCCTATGGAAAAGCGCTGAGAGGGGCTGCGCGCACACTAGCACGGGAGAGCTCCAGCTGAGAGGCGCGGGACGGGGTTCATGCACCCGTGTTGAAAACCACGGGGAGGCGCGCAAACACCGCGGTACAGGGTGACGCCTGTCACCCTAGAGCTGCCTGGTCTGGGACTCATGCCATCCGCGCCGCGGGGAGGGGTAGGTTGTCCCCTGACACAACAGCGCGGGAGGGGCACCCTGGCGCGGGGAAGGGCACGGGCGCGGCGATGCGGACGGGGATCTCCCCAGAGCGCGGATACAACGGGAACATGCTAAAACATGTTTTTAACCTGATGTTGAAGGTCATACCCATAACTCCGCGTCTGGATGCGGACCGGGAACCTCATGCACGATCATGAGGGTTTAAGGAATCGGTTCTTCGAACCTCGTTGATGACTCATCAACCCGGATGTTCAAGGTCATACCCATATCCCCGCAACCACATGCGGCCCGGGGACCTCACGCACGACCATGGGGGTGACGTCATCAATGACGTCATTTGCCCCTGAAACTATGCAACCCGGATGTGAACCCGGATGTTCAAGGTCATGACCCGGATATCCGGGTCATTGACCCGGATGTTCAAGGTCATTTCAAGGTCATACCCATCCCGGGTTACCTATTTTTGTTTGGCAAAATTCAAAAGTACGTTCCATCCACGTTCTTGAGAAAATTTCAGACTGCTCGCAGAATCTGTGCAGCTGTGAGCAAAATTCAGAAGCGCCACATTCCAAATTCGATCGCTTCATCCGCGGCTCTTGAACAAAACTCACACTGCTTGCAGCATCTGTAGCTGTTGATCAAAATACAGAAGTCTCATTCCATCCACGGCTCTTGACTAAAATTCAAACTGATTGCGGCATCTCAGCTGTTGACCAAAATTCGGAAGCATCGATCGTACCATCCACGGGCATTCACCGAAATTCATACTTTTAGCAGCATCTGCAGCTGTTGAACCAAAATGTTCACGTGTTACTCCATTACACGGCTCTTGACCAAAATTCACAACTGTTAGGAGCAACAGCTTACCCTAACATCCACAGCTGTTCTTGGTCAAAATTCAGACAATTCCCATTGGCAAAAATTCAAACGGTTCATCTCATTCACACCGATTTACCAAAATTCGGATTGTTCGCACGATCCAAAGCTCTTGGCCAGAATTCAGATGGCTCGCACCAGATATCTTCCTGGTAAAAAAGACGAACGCTGCCATAACTCGACATGTGACGTCCAACCTTCAAAAGTATACCATAGGCCTACCATAGTTTCTCTTCTGTTTATTCAGTCGCACAGGTCTCTACCCCTGTCCAAGTATCAACTGTACACCAAATGTACCATCAAATGTATACCATCGGCAAATGTAAATGTATCAAATGTACCATCGGTGCCTTCTTTCAAAATGCGTACAGCTCATCTGAAGAATTGCTCTGATAGGCTTATGCAGTTTTAGGTCATGGAATTGATCAAGTAGGAAATTCATCAACAATATTAAAAGATCAGAGTGGGTCAAAGGCCCTGCAGCTCAATATTTTAGGTATACCTACTTTCTACACTGAAAATAAAACTCATATTCGTAAAACGTATGCTGGATTCTGGAAGATGGTTTGATGATAGAGCTTGCCAGGGTATTTTTGGTGAGATTGAACTTGCCAGGGTTCTTCATTCAATTTGTCCTTTTGGGGAAGGTTTCCTTCGTGATTGCGAGCTGGCAGTTTGGTGTCAGTGTGTGTGGATGGCCAAATTAGGACAAAAATCGGCCATATTTTAAAAAAAACAAATAAAAATGTGCCTACACATGATTCATTTTCAAAAGAGACTCACAAAACGAGCAGTGCCATTGAAAATGGCAGTTTGAAAGCTGCAAAACGGAGAGGTGCGTCGCCAAGAGCGCTTTGATAAAGGAAAGGGGACGAAAGGGTAAGACATCCGAGGCGTGCCTCATGCAATCAAAAATGGTTCTTTTCAGCAATGGACTTGAAAGCCCATAATTATGTGGTTGAAAGCACAATCACACTGCAGGTCCGTACACTAAGCTAAAGTGCTCTAAGATAAGTGCATGCCACGCAGAGAGTAATTGAATCCCCAAACTTCGGCGCAGATAATTAGGGTCTCGTATGTGTTTATATGTTCTTTTCTTCGTCGATCAACTCCGAAGGTGCGCGACTGACCGTTGTGTTTTCATCTTGGCCCAATTTCAATCCCAATCCTATTCCTCGGATCCAACTCCGAATGGTTGAAAAACAAAAGACTTATTCAAAAGGTGTGCGTGATACTTCTGAATTTCGAATGAGAGTGTACCCTTTTCAATGTTGCGAAGGAAATGTGGCTTTTTAGATTGTCTGGGCCTTTTTGTTGGCCTGAAATAGCAACAAAAAAGGAAGGTTCCTTTCCGAACGCTTTGTGAAAAAATGATATGCAATGTCATTGAGAAAGTATAGTAGCGGCGGAATTAATGTGCTCATACATGCATTTTTCCCATTTAACTGTTGCCTCCGAAACTTTTTTGTGTCTTTTTCTCCAATGCAGGCGGTGGAAATTAAAGTGTCAGATTTCAACAGAGCTTTCTGGAGCTGTCAGGTTTTGACCTCGGTTATAAAAGAGGATCTAATTTATACGGCATAGAGTTTCTGCTAAAATGTGAACAGTCGCTATTTTTTACATGTATGAGTATATTAATTCCGCCGCGTATATACGAGTATACTACGGATCAGCAAACCAAGGTAGAGTACACTTGTCAAGAGAAGATGAAAAAACATTCTTCGAAATTTGGCGTTGGCATATAAGACAGCTCAAGTCGACGGTTTTCAACAAAAGCATTGAAAAAACCCGTCCATGAAAAATTAAACCTAACCAAAGAAAGCCAGAGTCCGACCTTACGATCGTCCATTGCCAAGTGGACAGCTTCAGCGCACTTTTCTAATGTAGATCAACAAAAAAGCAAGCTCTTTATCTCAAAATGGGCACGTTCATTCTCCAAACGAAGCCAGTAATTTGAAGTGATGACATTGAGTTATTTCATCACGAGCATCCTTCTCACCCTGGCCGCATGAAAACATCAAAAACTGACTTGGATTTGCTGCTCACTAGATCAAATTCCCACGCAGCAAATTCCGAAAAAGCCCATCATGGAGCTTAATCAAATCGACACAGAGACTCTAAAAATTGTGGAGCCGTATGCATATGATGTGCCTGCTCGCTTGTTGCTGCACAATTTCTGTTGAATTCTAAAACATCTTCATCGAAACATCAAGAACTCTTTTTGCTCTAAATGTCCAAACTTCTCACAAATACTTCAACGAAACACCGATCGTGTGAT
>JASGXE010010405.1:0-14812 GCA_030068105.1 Sinentomon sp. SZTP_YWyxl | reverse complement strand
TTTCTGCTTATTGAAATCTGTTGCTGCTGACTGATAAGTTCGTTGCTGCTGATTGATAAGTTCGTTGCTCCTGATTGATAGGCCCGTTGCTGCTGATTGATACTGTCCGTTGCTGCTGATTGAAGTCTGTTGCTGCTGATTGATAAGTCCGTTGCTGCTTATTGCAGTCCGTTACTGCTGATTGATACTGTTCGTTTCTGCTGATTGAACTCTGTTGCTGCTGATTGATAAGTCCGTTGCTGCTGATTGAAGTCCGTTACTGCTGATTAAACTGTTCGTTTCTGCTGATTGAAGTCGGTTGCTGCTGATTGATAAGTCCGTTGCTGCTGATTGCAGTCCGTTACTGCTGATTGATACTGTCCGTTGCTGGTGATTGATAGGCTCGTTGCTGCTGATTGATACTGTCCGCTGCTGCTGATTGAAGTCTATTGCTGCTGATTGATACTGTCCGTTACTGCCGATTGAAGTCTGTTGCTGCTGATTGATAAGTTCGTTGCTGCTGATTGAAGTCCGTTACTGCTGATTGATACTGTTAGTTTCTGATGATTGAAGTCTGTTGCTGCTGATTGATAAGTCCGTTGCTGCTGATTGAAGTCCGTTACTGCTGATTGCTGATTGAAGTCTGTTGCTGCTGACTGATAAGTTCGTTGCTGCTGACTGATAAGTCCGTTGCTGCTGACTGAAGTCTGTTGCTGCTGACTGATAAGTTCGTTTCTTCTGACTGATAAGTCCGTTGCTGCTGATTGATAGGCCCGTTGCTGCTGATTGATACTGTCCGTTGCTGCTGATTGAAGTCTGTTGCTGCTGATTGATAAGTCCGTTGCTGCTGATTGAAGTCCGTTACTGCTGTGTGATACTGTATGTTGCTGCTGATTGAAGTCTGTTGCTGCTGATTGATAAGACCGTTGCTGCTGATTGAAGTCTGCTACTGCTGATTTATTCTGTCCGTTTCTGCCGATTGAAGTCTGCTGCTGCTGACTGATAAGTTCGAGGCTGCTGATTGCAAGGTTTCGCCCACATTTTGCGCACACCAATCCCCTTTGAGCTAATCTGTTTGTGTCTTCTGGACCACTCCAAATCGATACATTTTTGGCTGGGCTAGGGTCGTTGGACAGGCGTCATTGGTTTGCAGTGTCTTCTTTTGTTTTTCTTTTTGTGTGGCATTTTTATCTGCTTGTCAAGTTCGTAACCTGAGGATTCATTTCTTTAGCGAAATCTGCTGGCTATCGCCCGGGATTTGTGGACAATTTTCAAGCCAAATTCCAGATTTGAAACGGCAGGATGCTCGTGCACGACGTTGCGCAGGCCGTTTTGGGGTTCTTGGCGGCGCAGGTGGAGTGGCCAGCGTGCGATCCTACGAGTATACCGCATGCCCGGAACGACACTGCTGCCATGCACTATGAGATATATGTAGAACTTTTTCAATTATTTTCCTTGTTTCATGTCCCGTAAGTAAAAAATTCGAAATGCGACTGTCTTGACTTTGACATCAAAGAGAAAAAACTGGACTTGAGAAGTTGACAATAGCATGAGTTGGTCTGACAATATCTTCCGAGTCTCTATACCCACCTACGTTGAAGGTATGATGAGTGCATGATTGCTAAGCGATAATTGCCTTCAAAAATACCTTTGCGTGTATCTCCTCTCCGTGATCAGTTTTTTAGCTTTGTATTTCTTGTTTGAAAAAGATGGCCTCCTTCCCCATCATTCTTATTTTATTCCTCTCGCGTCAAAGCGCGCAGCGCATTTCAACAAACAAGCCAAGCCGATGATTTTGAGATGCCCTACTCCTGTCGGTAGCTGACAGCTCAATCTCAACTTCAACCCTGAAAAGACCTTTTAAAAGGTACATCTCCGTAGCCCAAAGTCGCCGCCAAGGTATCCTTAGTATTTTATATAGGCATAACTACATGAAAGGGCCGAATACAGGTATGGAGAGAGTGCTTGGTGCTGACATTCGAGATGTAATCTCCATCAAAAAAGGTAAGAAACAAAGAATGCCATCCCCTCTTGGCATCCCCATTGTTGTCATCATGTCATACAAATACACCCCTCCCCTGGACGGCCATACCCCACACCCTTGATCCCCGCTACTCATCTCCAGGCCAGCCAATCTGCCGACCAAAAAAGCCGGATCAGACGCCCAAGCTAGGAAAATACCAACAAACAAACTGACAGGGCTTGGATAAGTATAAGCAACCTACTCTCGGCAGTCTATTCAGTTACTTTGGACGATGACGAGCTTACGGCTTACGAACGGCACCGCTCGCATCATTTCATAGTTGTTGCTCTGAGTCTGTATCATGACACAAAAAGGAGCTCTATTGTGCTCCCTGTAATCTATATAACTATTAAATTGTTATTGAAAGTTCTTGAAAGAAATGGGAGAGAACCAATGCTCCAAGAGAGACCTGGAATTGAGAATTGAATTGAAGTATTATTGGCATCGCACAGACGGTGCGCCGAACTTGAAAGTTGCACGGCTCCTCGGCAGCCTCGCCCCACAGCCTCCGATGCTTTGTTTGCCTCGTTTCTTCAGAGCATGCTTTTGGCTTTTCTCTTGTAGCTATTTTGTTCCTGCACACTCATACTCAAGGTATTTTGAAGCCTTTATAGTTTGCCGCCGCCGTTTTTACGCACCTTTGCCAAATTACATATTTCACCGCAAAGAAAAGGGCCTGCAAGGCATCGTCATCTTGCTGTATTGTACTTAGTTCGCCACGGTAAGGACCCTCTGACTCTGCACGAAATGAAGGCATGTTTGAGACCAGCTGAGCTTCCTCTCCATGACCGTCGTAGCTTGAGGTTGAAACTGGATCTCCTGTTTCTTGGACTTTCATTTCTTGGATTCCCGTTTCTTGGATGCCATGGTATTGCTCATTTCAACGAGCGATGTATGCGCTTTCAAAAGCGCAAAGTGCCAGCTCTCCTGGAGTCAGTGAGAGCGGTCAGGTTAGGCTAGAACATAACCTACCCTATCCCAACCTTCCTAACCTAAACTATCCTAACTAAATCTAACCTAACCCAATACATACCTATAACCACATACCTAATGCCTCATGCTTATTTTGTTTGCATGTTGTATGTTCAGTCGCATAATTTTCAAAACTCTGCTGCTGCAATCACCATTGCCAGTTCATCCAAGAAACGGGAATCTCCAGGAACGAGAATCCAAGAAACGGGAATACAAGAAACGGGAGACCACACTTTTTATAAAGTAGTCTCATCCGCCGATTTCCCTTCCCATTCCGCTATATGTTGTTGGGACACATGTAACCCACAATTTTTTTCTCGACACCACTGATTTGCGACGCCTCTGGTGGCTCACACACAGTGGCTGTTGCCGGGAGGTGATGCCGATTTTACCTGTGAGGGCGGGGATTTTTCCTATTACCAATTGGTGATTATCTACCTGTCGTACCGACATGATATGGATCAAGCCATCTTTGCATTCTTATGACTGAGTTGCGATAAAAATCAGGTGACCCAAAAAGTGAACTATCAGGCCTGCGCAGTCTCAAATAACTGTTATCGAAACACATCTGAGCACAGAGACCACCTTTTTCTGTCAGTTGGTATTGACAACTGACGTAAAATTGACAAGGCGCCGTTCCTGCTTATTATTACACCGTTACGACAGTTTCACAACGAATAAGTTGAGCATGTTGGTAAAATTAAAGCGATGAAATGATAACAATTTGTGAATTGTCAGCGCTGGATGCTAAGCATCAAAACAAAACGACTTTCTGCAAAGAGTTCAACTGGCAAAAGAGCCGAGAGACACGGTATGAACGATCTACAGTGAAGGTCATTGAAATAACTATGGCTGTTGTGCACAGTTTTTCCACACTTTCGCACAGTTTTTCCGGATCCCAAGTGGTTTGTAGGAAGTGCTACCGCGGCCTTCTTCAGGCCCGGTTCAATGAACCGTTGAAAGGCGTTTAATCACCGTAAAGTGTGCGCCACAGCAGACAGCAATTAATATACCTACTGTAACGGACTAGCCAACTGCACCTCAGTCAGCAGTCGTGCCGAAACCGCGATAGCACTTCCGAGGGGATTTGTCGAAATCTGGGGGTTCGGCAAAACACACATAATTTACATATAATGAGCATTCGCACATTTCTTGAGGTGCGTATCTTAAAATTTCTGAGAGTCTGGACCGCCATAGCGGCGGTCTGTTGTTTGTTTCGTCAATTTTTGTTTTCACCGTTTTGCCGAAATTTCAAAAAATGTTCCAACATGGCGGAAAAATAATCCGAAATGTGACTAAGCATGTCATCATTTTTGCAGGCATGACATCGTTCATGAATGATTTGCGCCATCGATCACTTCGGACTCTTGAACTGTTCAGTCTGCCACACAGTTTGGTGCATTGTGGAATCAACCAGGAAATTTTCGCCGGTATTTGCTATTTCCACTGACACTCAGCTGCTGCTCAACATCAAATTGAGTAAATTGATGTAAATGGAGTAGATACTCCTCATTCCACTTGAAGGTATAGGCCAAGCTAAGAATGCTCCCAAGTGTGCTCCCAAATGCTCTTCAGAATTCTTTCAACAATGAAAACTCGGTCGAAAACTTCATTCTCGGCATAGAAATTAAAGTTTTTCTGTGCATTTAAATGGAGGAGTGTGAAGCATTCTCAGTTTATATCTTCTGGAAAAAGGTGTAGATGCATTTTTCACAACAATGGAAAAGGGGCTGCGTTGTGCATAGAAATGAAAGTTCATCAACACAAACTGGTTATTGAATTGATGCTCAGCTTGAGTGCCAATAGGGAATGCAGCCAGGCGGCGTTATTTGTACCTATGTTTTGTTTCCTGTGTAATTTAAATAAGACTAGTAAAGCCCGTCATCCTTCCGGCTGATCAATTCAAAGCAAAGCATGAAGCCCAGAATGCTCCCACAGTCGATGCCCGCATCAGTCTGTTTTCCACCTCTGGCGCAAAAACAAAGCATGAAGTTCAGCATGCTCGATAATTGTGAAGTTCTCGGCCAGTTGAAGTTGTGCAGCCCTTTTCATGCGAACTTCTCTTGCGATGCGTCTGTTTACATGCGAACTCCTGATTTTCAAAAATTTTTGGAGGACCCGATATTGTTAAAACGTTCCATTTTTCACATTCCATTAAAATTTCACAAATGAAAATGTTGAAATTTCTTCATGAAATGGTAATTTGCAATCTATTGGCTCTCTTCCGACACCAAAATTTTCCGTATCCGTCCAGAACTTTTCAAATGCGAACAGTTGTTAACTAAACGCGACGTTTCCGAAAATTGGGATTTTGCAGCGGTTTGCATCAGGAGGTATTTGGATGATGCAGACTGGAGAGTTCTCTCCTGTGCTTCCATGCTGCTGACAGGAGAGAATTCCGGCGGCCGTATTCCCCATTTGCAACGCACCCCCAAGTTCAACTCATTAGCAATACGCTAATAACAGGTTAAAGCGTTTTGTCATTAGTCAATTCAATGGACAGAGCTGACTTGGGAAAATTTAATTTCTATGCAAAACGCTTATTCCTTTTTCCATTGTTGCAAAATTGCAAAATATGCATCTGTCTGTTGGTGGCCGCGAATCTCTCCTCTCTTTGTCCTAAAATCTCCCCCCCTGCCTCCACATGCTTTTTAAATGGGATGTCCGTCTTTATTACACCCACCTGACAGGAGAGAATTAATTAGTGCGGATAGTGCAGAACATTCTCTGTCAACAGGAAAGGAAAGCTACAGTCCTATCTCTTCGATAGTGGAACACGTGTAGCAAAATATGAACAACTTGCAACTCCCGTTGTGAAACCCACAATGTCGTCTATTTGAGTTATCGTTTTCTCTCTTTTTTATTCTCAATAATATAGATGGCAGCGGTTGCATCGGTTCGAATTACTTGAATTTGATAGAATCCAAACTGCAACCGCTCATTCCCAACGACAAAGGTTAGTTTCGATGGTCAGAATCATCAATAATTTGCACATGGTCTGATTCGTTTCTGTTTGCATGGAACCTGAAGTTCTTGAAGCTGTGAAAAGATCACGCCAGCTTTTTGTTTTAAAACATTTAAACAAGAAATTGGTGAGAAACATGAGAATTATTTTGAAACCGGGATAATTTATGGATTTCATTGGATCTGTGGAAATCATTGGATTGAATTTGAATTCGAAAATTGTTGGCTGTGGTGAAATGTGCACCCATATGTGTTTTTTTTAATCGAATTCGACAGAATGACAATTTTGATAAAAATTGAACTTTGCCACGGAGTTAGAATGAATTTGAATTTGATAGATTTTTTGTTGCTTAAGCAAAATTTAGGCAGTGTCAAATGTTGTCAATGAACGACAAGAATTGAAAGAAATTTCGAAATGCGAAATTTTCTAATGACAACTTTTATGGAGTATGAATGGTTAAAAAGAAGAGCTCTTTTGGAGAGAATCCCACTCCCGATGTACATTCGGAAAGAAAATAGGCACCAACCGCTGACGCAGCACTAACGTCTCTTCAGCCAACCATCCTCCCAGAGTTATAAAGCCTGTTTTTCAGTTAGATTACAGGATTCATGAAGTGCAAACTCCTCATAATAACCAATTTCTTATTATTTGAACGCATGGCCCTATCAAAGGCCTTTTCAAAATCAATAAAAACAGCGTCCACCCAACTGAACGTTCCAAGGCTGCAAATCAATGCAAATCACTCAAGGCTGCAAATGAAATCTGATGAACCAAGCTGATTCGCTGAGTTTCACAACTGAAATCCATTGCCGGTGGGATGGATTAATTCCCTTGCCAACTTGAAAAGGCTGATATAAAATTGATTTTTTTTTCGGAAAATGTTTTGCTGTTTCCAAAAATTTTGAAGAACCAACAACGATGGAGAGATGGGTCGCGAAGAATAGAAAACCTCCGGGGTTTGGCTTTTTCAGAGGAGGCTTTTTCAGAGGAGGCTTTTTCAGGTCCACTTCTGCCTCAGTCCACTTCTGCCCCAGTCTACTTCTGCCCCAGTCCATTTCTGCATCAGTCCACTTCTGCCCCAGAGTTCACTTCTGCCCCAGTCCACTTCTGCCTTAGTGCACTTCGGTCTAAGTCCACTTCTACCCCAGTCCACTTCTGCCTCAATCCATTTCTACCCCAGTCCACTTCTGCTCCAATCCTTTCTGCCTCAGTCCATTTCTGCCTCAGTCCACTTCTGCCTCAGTCCACTTCTGCCTCAGTCCACTTCAACCTCAGTCTACTTCTGCCTCAGTCCATTTCTTCCCATTCTTCTCAGTTCACTTCTGCCCCAGTCCACTTCAACCTCAGTCTACTTCTGCCTCAGTCCATTTCTTCCCATTCTTCTCAGTTCACTTCTGCCTCAGTCTACTTCTCCCTCAGTCCATTTCTGCCTCAGTCTACTTCTGCCCCAGTCCACTTCTTCCTCTGTCCACTGCCTCAGTCCACTTCTGCACCAGTACACTTACGTCTGCCTCAGTTAATTCGCCTCAGTCCACTTCTGCCCAGTACACTTCTGGCTCAGTTTGTTTTGTCCCTCTCACCGGACCCGTCTATCAAAATATGACATTTCGGATTGTTGAGTCACATTTTTGTTTCTGCTGCATATCCCGTCCTTTTCCAATGACAGCATATGTACGAGTTCAGCTTTACGGCTAAACGTCAATCATTTTACTCTGTCTAGCCAGAAAGACCATGTGAACTCAGCACATGCAATCGACAACGTTTCACGAACATCCCTTCCCTTCCTCCCACCTGAAGAGAGCACAAATGGGGTGAAACATCCCATCGCATTCCCTTTTTAATCCCAAATTGGTTTCGTTTTTGCGGGCGAATAAAAACACTGGTTTCAAACATGCATTCGGCATTATGGGCTTGCTCTTGTTCCCATCGTCCCGGTGGGATCAGCGTCACCATTGGGCATCGCGGCCCGCAACCCGTAGAGGCGACTGCTTTCCGACACGCATTGGAAAAAGGGGGATGGATTGAAACGCAATCACGCAGCATTAACCACCGCCCTTGAATCGCTTTTTTAATCATGCTCGCTTTAATAATTGAGTGGATCCTTTCGCCCATGGCCTCATAGGCTTAGTTCCGTGCTTATTATATTGGACTACGTGCTATAGCAATGCTTCCCTCTGAATTGCTAATGGGCACAGCACCAGGTGAAGGGGTTAATGGACGCCATTTTGTTTGCGGTAAAAATGGCCGCACCTAAACATTGAAGATGCAGATGGGGTGAGCGGTGAGCACAAGTTTCGGCACCACACACTGAATTTATGCCTAAAACATTTCCCACTGCCTTGCTCTAAATGCTCCTGTTTGCAAAACTAGCAGTTAGGTACTTTAGCTCGTTTTTCCCTCGCACAGTTAGGAATTGTAACAGCCTCTCCTGTTCTTCACCGCTTTTTTTTTGAGAATCCATCTTTTTCGAAGCAGAATTTGTTTGCGAAAATTTTTGCATCCTGACGAAGGTAGGTACATCGATATCGTCATGAATAATTCGGGTTAAACCGTGTATACCTACTAATTTGGACCGCTTGACTCAAAATGCACCCATTCAAGTCAGTCCCATACTCCATGTCGAAATTCGTCACTCGGTAACAACCTAACAATAGTTCCTTTATGACAGTTTTTCGACCACATTTTGAACTACACGGGTGGGTTTTTTTGAAAACGTATCGTGAACTAAGTTCTATGTCGAAGCGATCCAAATAACGCGGTCCTGTTTGGATAAAAATCTCAGAATTCTTTCAATAATTGAGGAAAGATGACCATTGCCGCAGGAATGATCGTTTCATTACCTGGCATCGAATTGTTCGTGCATCGGAGTTCATTGAATCAATGGCAACATTAGCCGCAAAACATCATGACATGCGTGTGAGGCGTTAAATCAATCTCAATTGAAATTGGATTCCCCCTGTATTTGGGAGTCCTTTGAAATTATTCCAATGTTCGAGGAATTTCGACAGACCCATCGTCAACAAAGGGCCTAACACCCTGCCATATTCGGATTTTGGTTGCGCAACAGGCTGGCTGACTGCACGACGATGGTCGAGGCAACGTCGAGGAATGCGTCATTTTATACCGAATACGCGTTCGCGACTTCACACCGGTACCCAGCCAGGCCAGGATAGATGGTACCTGCTGCAAGCCTCGGGCGCTGGTGGGAATTGAGCCAGTCAGCCAGCCAGCCTGAAGGGCCAGAAATCGGCAGTGTATGTTGACCTCGTTTTCTCCAAAGCGCCAACGCGTTAGCCTTCTGCACGATTTTCACGATTTTCACGATTTGCACTTTTTCAAAAACTTTCCAGTAGCCTTATATAATTGCTATATTCGTTATATTTTTCCCACGTTTGACCTTTGGTCGTGGTATGTTCTTTCAGGTCACAGCGGAGTGAACCAACTCGGCGGTGTCTTTGTCAGCGGCCGACCGCTTCCTGACACGATCAGGCAGAAGATCGTGGAATTGGCCCACTCGGGAGCCCGACCCTGCGACATCTCCAGGATACTGCAGGTGTCAAACGGATGCGTGTCCAAGATATTGGGCAGGTTAGCAAATCGGTATAGATCGATAAGTTGACAATTCAAAATTACTTGTCCAAGTAGTGAGTGTCGGCTATGATGTTTCACCGGTCGCATGTTATAAGAAACAAAAGCTGAACTCAGGCTAACTTTTATCTGCAGTGAGACCAAGCGGGATGGAATAATGATCGACAGTGTACAGCTATTTCCTTAAAATTGCCCAGATTTTTGCGCTTCTGACTGCCTTATCAAATTTATAAAAGAATAAAAAAAAAGACATGAGCCTGCCAAAAGAATCTTTTCATTTGTAATCTATCAGATTGTGCAGTTGCGACACAGGCAGTCTTCTCAATTTTTTTCACATTTGACGGAACGCTAATCCATTCCATTCCAGGAATTTCGTCCATGCATAGCGCGACACCGAATGTCCATTCCAGGAATTTCGTGCCAAATCACAGTGGGAGTCTATGATTTCTAATCAAAGACTCTTTTGGCGGATTTGGTACATGTTAAAAACAGCAGACGATTAAACACTCACTGAAATCATATTTGCGAAAAAGGCCATGTCAGATTTCGTATAGATGTGTACCTACTACTCGGTTGAGATAGCTGTTCCTGTGCACGGTTTGTGAACAAATCCTGGCAGAGTTGAGCATAAGAAGTCTCTGAATCATGTTTAAATCGTCATTAATTCCAATGCAGCTTCAAACATGCAGTTTCAAGGGGGCGAAGTGGAATATCGCAGTAAAATCGTGGACTCTCCGCGTCAATCCGTTTCCCTTCCTCATTTTCAGTTTATGATGAATCGCTCTCGTTTCCGGCCAAATCGGATCAATAAAGGAAAAGACTGAAAAACTCGACTCGCTTTAATGACGCTGCCATGGAGCTGCAGGACATAAAGTATAATTCCAAGTGGGACACACACAAAGTAACACTTCAAAGCGTGGCGGATTTCACCAACGCAGCAGCTTGCAGCTTTCTTCGGTCAGGCGTGAATTGAAACACAGCTTTGCAATAGGCTCATTCTCTGCGTTTTTGGTTCAAGGGAATGCAACAGCATGAGCATCTGCGTGAACTCAAAGGGGCACAAAACCCTCGTCCATGTTCGCACATCGCATGCAACGCAAATGAATTTAATCTCCTCTCTGTGTGCGTGTCGTCATCAGCTGTGCATTTTTTTTCCAATGCCCTCTTTCCCGCAAAGAGCCAACAATTGAAGCGTGAGAAATAGATACACTAGTTATGTAACCAGGAAAATGCACCGCCCGTTTGAAGCCGCACCGATTAATTCTTGACAGTGCTCAGTCCTGATCAGCAGGGAAATTTCCATTTCTATGTGAGCATTTAAAATTTCTCTCGATTGTACTTGTGCGCAGGTAAAGTCTGGCTAACTGACCGACACGACGGAATCAAATGCAAAATTTCCACATTTCACGGAAAACGAAAACGGACGAGAGATTTTCCTATTTACTTCATACTGTCGGAAAAGCGTTCCTACTTTCGACTTTTCTTTCCTTGCTTGAATATACATCCGTTGTCTGGGACCTGTAACTTGTAATTTCTGTAGGTACCTGTACCTGAAATTTCTGTAACACGATGAATTCCAAATTAATTTGACCCATGATGCCGCACGCTGAATGGTAGGATGTGAAGATGATGCAATTTTTAAAATCTTTAAAATTTTTAAATTTTTTAAATTTTTAAAATTTTTAAAATTTTTAAAATTTTTAAAATTTTTTAAATTTTTAAAATTTTTAAAATTTTTAAAATTTTTAAAATTTTTAAAATTTTTAAAATTTTTAAATTTTTAAAATTTTTGTGAATTTACCTTTTTTAAACATGGACTACAATTTCTATTTCTGTTGATCTTTGACAAAAAATGTCATTCAATTTTGTTTATGTGCTGTATAATTTTACAATAAATATTCTCTAACATATCCAATTTTGGATTGAATTATTGTCAAAAACAGGTATTACGAGACTGGCTCAATCAGGCCACGAGCAATCGGAGGTTCGAAACCGAGGGTCGCAACAAACGACGTCGTCTCTCGGATATCCCACTTCAAGCGTGAGTGCCCTTCGATATTCGCCTGGGAGATCAGAGATAGACTACTTCAGGAGGGAATCTGCAATGTGGAAAACATACCCAGCGTAAGTCGATCTGAAAGGCAATTTTAGCCAACTGAATTTCAGTTAACATTTTCTTTCGGTTTTAGGCCGTTTTTGCTGCGAAGGATCTGCATTCTGATGTCAACTTCGGTTCTCATTCTGCATATGATTTCCGTGACACATCTCTTTCAAGAATGTTTTTAGAATGTTACCTGATGCTGCCCTGCTGATCGACTTTCTGGCGTAACTGCATGGTAAAGGTGAGATAATACAGCATGAGCAAAGTTGAGCTGAAGCAGGGCAAACGGGTGAACTAACAGTCTTGATGAGTAATTTTCGCAGTCCTCAGTCTGCCTCACCCGTGTTTCAGCACCTTTCTCCTGAGCTTGTTGGCACGGAGAGATGGCTGGCACCAGACATCAATGATTGTGAAAATATTTCCGGTCAACTTTCAAGTCAATCGCCGTGACAGAAACTGCTCTGGGGGAGGAGTTTTCTTGTTAGTCTCTTCTCTGCTCAACTGTGCCTTGCTTTACGCTGATGCCACATTTGAATTCCGGTCATGCAAAGTGACTGGACCTGATAACTCATTAGTTATCCATGTCCTTGTTTGTAGTCCGCCCTAAATTTTTGGCGCTGTTGAAAACTGCTTGGAGCGGAACAAGCTTCAAATAGCGTGCCGCTCCTTTTGCCGGGCGGCCTCAACTCGCCCGACGTGCTGCGAGAAAAAAAATCAGGTGGCTCCTGACCCGTGTTTGAGACTTCCTTAAATGTGAAAGCTTTGTTCCCATAGCAAAACGTTTTTACCGTTGGAGTGCAAAAAGACCCCCCCCAAAAGATGAAACCACCTTTTGGATGAGTCAGTGGAAGGCCGGAGATGCATTGAAATGTGAGATGGAAGGTGACATCATGGACAACCGTTCGGTCCGGCAATCCCTCTGCTTCAAGCAGTGTTTGCCCTTTCGCTTCCTGGAAACGGTCTTTTCCTGTTTTGAACCTTGCGCTTCCTGGAAACTGTCTTTTCCTGTTTTGAACCTTACGCTTCCTGGAAACTGTCTTTTCCTGTTTTGAACCTTACGCTTCCTGGAAACTGTTTTTTCCTGTTGTGAGCCTTACGCGTCCTGGAGACTGTTTTTTCCTGTTTCGAGCCTTATGCTTCCTGGACCCTGATGAATTGCGAGTACGCCACAACTTTGAGCACCAAACTGTTTGTCTGGTCTTAAGCCTTTCGCCTGCATACATTCACACCTTGGAATGAAGGATTTTTGCAGTTGCACAATCAGCGGAATGCCGGCGGACAAGAGAATGAGCTCCTCAGTGCATTGAAGGGACATTAACGACATTGCATCTGCGTGTTGGCCTATTTGCCTTGAAAAGTGCATCGGTGCGTGAGATCAGGCTCAAATTTTTATCCATTGAAAGAAAGGCATGGTTCATGATTGAGTTTAGGGGGTTGCGGCAAATTCTGGATGGACATAGCGCAAGTGAAACTCTCATTGAAACCCACATTGTACTCGGAAGCGATCTCTCTTTCCAGAGCTTGTGCACCCCCTCCATTTCCATAATCCAATTTCTCCTTTCCAATTTCCTCCTTATCAATTTCCGTCTTCCAATTTCCCGGTTCCATTTTTCCCTTCCGGTTTTCCCCAATCATTATCTAACTCTAATTTAAAGCTTTATCAATGTGAGCATCAATAGGGGGCCCTTACGTTTTCTGCTTTGATTGACAAATGCAGAAGGCAATGGGGTAAATAAGAGTTCCAAATCAGGCACCTACTAAAATTTTGGACAAAAGCCTTTTTC
This sequence comes from Sinentomon sp. SZTP_YWyxl, assembly GCA_030068105.1. Classification (NCBI taxonomy): domain Eukaryota; kingdom Metazoa; phylum Arthropoda; class Protura; order Sinentomata; family Sinentomidae; genus Sinentomon; species Sinentomon sp. SZTP_YWyxl. The sequence goes on along the minus strand of JASGXE010010405.1, from coordinate 1,400 downwards.
TGGAAAATGGGGCTACAGCAGCCATGTTCTTTTTGTCCAGCAAAATGCCGGAACTGAACATCCGAAAAAGAAGTTGATATGCAAACCAAGAAATCAAAATTCCCCTATACGAAAAAAAATTCCCCGTGCCCCCTTAAAAGGACATGAAATCGATGATTTCGTACCCAATAAGGATTTTTTGGACTCGGCCATATCAAAAATTGGGCACTGAGCTTAACGAGATATGTATAGACCTATCTTGTTTTAGGTCTCAAGGTTACAGTAGCTTTGTCGGTCATACAAGGAGAACATTGCAGGCATTCCTGATTTGGACTTCCCAGTGATTTTTGCAATTGCAACTCCAAGCTGCATCGCAAAACTTGATAGCGTTCGTATGTTGTTAAAATTCCGTTCCCTTTTCACTTGTTATTAATGCAGCTGTGGCAGATTGCAGCCGCGGCGGGGTGGGATTTTGCTGAAGCAGTGTTATTGTGGTCGGTTTGGCTGTGATTTCGGCGGAGGAACCGGAACACTCCGGGTCATAGCATCTGCTCCAGCACCCAAGCCGCTCCAGATCGAAGCCACAACGGTCTGTAAAGCCAGGTACAGCCAGTTACTGTGCACTCTGTCAGGGTCACCAGGCAATACCATTTACGGGTGAGGTTGGCTTCTGGGTTATTGTTACCGCAGGCACAATGGAACAGCTTTTCTCTCGGCACGGTTTTATCCCTTACGAATAGTGGGTTCATTTTGGCGTGATGCAAGTGAGAAATACAAATACGATTCCGAATGTAAGTAAAAACAGAATATCATCGGGCAGAATTAACACGATGTTTATTTCGGTTATAACTAAAAAGAGTACCTGCAGCTGAATTGGAGTAGGAAAGCATGACCACAATTGCAAGGATGACTGCAAATCAAGGTACCTATCCAGCGAAGGAATGCTCAAAGATGGATCGCCTGCAGATTGGAACCTGTGGCTTCAAAGAAGAAATCAAAGCAGGATGTGCCGGTACATAAAGCAGAGAAGATAAATCCATACCCACAACGCCTTCAAGATAAAGAATGCGGAGCGTCACCAAGTGCACGAAACCTCCAAGCATGTATTTGCACCGAAGATCGCTGGGGCGAAATACTCCGTCAGTGTGTCCCATAAATTGGTGACTACAGAAGAGGAAATTAAGCAGGCAACGGTAAATGGAGAATTTCGTCAGGGAAAATTAATTGCTGGTAAAAGAAACCGTCTTTCAGTCTTGGGATCTTGAGTGTTCCCAGGTCCTTTTACCTGTGGAATATACATATAGACTGATATGCTCTTCAGCAGATCTACTTCCGCAGCTTCAACCATGGGAAATTGAAGCTATACCATTCTGCCTTCGTTATTAAATACCGAAATTTAAGCTGATAAAAACCAAATTGTA
>JASGXE010010404.1:0-14728 GCA_030068105.1 Sinentomon sp. SZTP_YWyxl | reverse complement strand
GCCGCGTTTACCGACCTTTTGACACCACGCAATTGCATGAATAGCGGGGCTTGTTGAATTTGGCAGAGGATGTAGTCCATCACGAATGTTACGTTCCGGTGTTGTTTTGTTTCACGCTGGCCGGAAATCGGGATTTTTTATGTCCTCCTGCTCACACGAATATGTGATGCTTTTGATGCATTATAAATGTGGATAATACGCGATGCTAATATGGCGCACTTTTGTATTGCGTGACAGGTGTCATGCACCGTTATAATTATGCCATCAAAAATGTAACACACTTTTGCTCTGACCTGAATATCAATATACGCGAGTAGATGTCTCTTCTGCTGCAAAAAAGAGCCGCCTCAGCACATGTTACACCCGTTGAATGCAGGCATCATTTTCAGTGATGAGGCAGGCCAAACAATTCAGTGCTTTGTTCAGCACAAATAATTGGAGCATCCAACTTTTTGTGGAATTGTAACTTTTTCGTGTCTACTGCCAGTAAAGCCCATCAATATTGAGCTCCTATGCCCTTTGATCAATGCACCTACTCGTACGGCGAAACACAAAGCCTGCTAGCTGTTGATTTCATATATTTTATTGTTATCCGGGTCGGTTTTCCGTAATTTCTGAGGCAACATACCGAACCCCGAATAAAAAAGAGCGATGGCAGTCAGATGGTGAGAGGATAGTACGGAAGCGTAGAAGGCTCACGATACAGACAACTTTTTTTTTAATTAGTGGGATTGGATTATTCCTGTCCGGAGGAGATTATTCCAGTCCGGAGGACTTTTTTCTCGTCCGGAGTGGATTATTCCAGTCTGGAGGAGATTATTCCAGTCCGGAGGACTTTTTTCTCGTCCGGAGTGGATTATTCCCGTCCGGAGGAGATGATTCCAGTCCGGAGGACTTTTTTCTCGTCCGGACTGGATTATTCCCGACCGGAGGAGATTATTCCCGTCCGGAGGACTTTTTCCTCGTCCGGAGGGGATTATTCCCCTCCGGAGGACTTTTTTCTCGTCCGGAGGGGATTATTCCCTCCGGCGAGGGCTTTTTTCTCGTCCGGAGGGGATTATTCCCATCTGCAGGACGTTTTTCGCCTCATTAATAAAATCAATAAACGTATTTATTATAATTTTATTGTTATTATAATTATTGAAAAAAAAATTAATGTTTATTTTTTAATTATTTTATTTATTTTATAGGCCGATCGTAAAAAAATTTTATTTTATTTATTTTTTTTTTTTAATATTATTATTATTGTTATTGTTTTTTATTTTTCATTTATATTATTCAATGAAATATTATAAATAATTGTTATTGTTATTTTTTAATTTGATTTGAATTTTTTTTATATATATAAAATTATTTATATATTTTATTTATTATTATTTAATATTCTTATTTGGATATACGTCATTAAAATGGCTCTTGTTTGCGAATGGGAGATGTAGATGCTTGCCTTATAGGTGACCCATGAGGGTAAATTTAGGGGAGAGTTTATTTTGACAAACTGCCTAAAATTTTTGGACATACTGTTTGCTAAAATACAGTCCCCTAAAGTTTGGGGGCAGACAGTTTTTCGGCCACAACTGCACAAAAATGGATTTCGAACTGTCCCAGAATTTGGTCAGTTGTTTGCGTTCAAGCAGTCACTCAAAATTTGGATTTTTGGTTGCCTAAAAACTGTCTCCTTTTTGGGGAAATTTTTTTGCAAACAACCGTTCAACATTCAGAGTTTTGTACAGTTTGTTTGCGAAAAACTGTACCCGAAATTAACCCCCATCATTGGTCACATTTTGGGCAAGCATCGCTATACCTCCCCATCATTTGCCATATTGAACGTTTCGCAGCCGACCGGGCGACCACAGGTGTTTATGCCGGTCTGAGGTCGACTCCAAGTGTTTTCTAAGCACGTGTCCCATGGCCGGTCCAGTGGCAGTCTCATGCGGGGTCCAACTATTCGGATGAAAAAAAAAGCCCTCCGGAGGGAATAATCCCCTCCGGACGCTAAAAAGTCCTCCGGACGGGAATAATCTCCTCCGGACGGGAATAATCACCTCCGGACGGGAAGAATCCCCTCCGGACGGGAATAATCTCCTCCGGACGGAAATAATCTCCTCCGGACGGGAATAATCCCCTCCGGACGGGGAAAAAGTCCTCCGGACGGGAATAATCTCCTCCGGATGGGAATAATCCACTCCGGACGAGAAAAAAGTCCTCCGGACTGGAATAATCTCCTACGGACGGGAATAATCCCCTCCGGACGGGAAAAAGTCCTCCGGACGGGAATAATCTCCTCCGGACGGGAATAATCCACTCCGGACGAGAAAAAAGTCCTCCGGACTGGAATAATCTCCTCCGGACGGGAATAATCCCCTCCGGACGGGAAAAAAGTCCTCCGGACGGGAATAATCTCCTCCGGACGGGAATAATCCACTCCGGACGAGAAAAAAGTCCTCCGGACTGGAATAATCTCCTCCGGACGGGAATAATCCCATCCGGACGGGAAAAAAGTCCTCCGGACGGGAATAATCTCCTCCGGACGGGAATAATCCACTCCGGACGAGAAAAAATCCTCCGGACTGGAATAATCTCCTCCGGACGGGAATAATCCCCTCCGGACGGGGAAAAAAGTCCTCCGGACGGGAATAATCTCCTCCGGACGGGAATAATCCACTCCGGACGAGAAAAAAGTCCTCCGGACTGGAATATTCTCCTCCGGACGGGAATAATCCAATCCCACTAATTAAAAAAAAGTTGTCTGTATCGTGAGCCTTCTACGCTTCCGTAGGATAGGTATACGTAGGGCCTATATTTCACGAGTTTTTGAAAATGCACTCAAGTCACGTTTCAGGAAAATTCATCTGCTGCAGACCTCGTCTCCCACAGGCGACCGAATTAAGTCATTGCCGATCGCCGTCGTCCATAATGCTTTGATTTTTTCGATTTTTTGCTTTTTTGTTTTGAGTTGATAAATCCCTTGCTTTTAGATGACATCATCTGTCAAAGTTCAGTTCAGCGATAATTTACTGATAACATGGCACTTATCGCCACAGATTTCAGTGCATGGCGTTATTCGTGACATTGTTCAAAGATGTGAGTGAGAATGGATTGGAATGGACATGTGGTCTGCGAGAATGGAGTGCCTGTGTTGTGCCGAGTGACTGGCAGGGCCCGCAGGGGGCAGAGATCCTCAGAGGTGCGGTGCAAGTAAAGTTCTTGTCATTGCCGCCATTTTGACAATTTCTCAGCGAAAAGTTCAGAAAGCACAGGATTTTTATTTTTGTTTTCAGTTATATTTTTGCGCCACCCGCCTGATGTGAATATTCTGCCTTGGGGTGGGCTTTGGGGTGTCCAGTGAACTATCTCGTGTTTGTACAGTTTGTTGCTCATAACCAAATCTTATCAAACCAGCAGCACCACATTGGACCAGAACAAGGTGCAGCATCACAGCTCCGCAGCAACCCGCAGTGAGGCTGAGTATTTCAGGATTTCAGGGTGTTTCCGTTTCACGAGGTTTTCTAAAATTCATTTTGATTGGCACATTTTCAGAATCTGCGGTTGATTCGCCTGTGCAAAATTGCTTGCACGAACAGCATTTTCGTTCGATGCGACCTGTAGTTCTCGCAAAATAAGACCACTTCGTGGGAAAAACAAAAAATGTGTCTGGAAACTTCATTTCAGGAAACTCACATGCTGAACACACACATCAAACGACGACCCTTTTCGAAAGCTTTCTGTTTCCAAGGCGCACTAACAAATAAAGCACACTACAACAAACAAAGATAAAGAAAAAAGGCCAAAACAGGCAAAATAGGAAAAAAGACAAAAAAGATTAAAGGCCAAAACCAGAAGAAGAAACAATCGAAACATGAGGGTACCTACACAAAATTTCCCAAAAGTTTCTGCAAAGTTTCTGCAAAAGTTGAATTCATGCAAAACTTTTGAGGCCCTGGTGCCAGGCAGCGTCGTCTTGGGGCTTGGACAGAAAAATGCGGCATTTTCTTTTTTGCTGCAGATCTCAGATTCCGAGAGGGGGTTTTGTGCGGGATTTGCGAAACACTCTGCGATCATCCTGCCTTGGTGGTCGTGCAGCAGTGACAACTGGACTGATGAAAATTTTGAACCGACAGCATCAGTCGCCGGCAAGATGGAAATAAAAAGAACCAAGTATCTAGCGACGGCTGTGCCCAACTGGAGCAAAAAACAAAGGCCATGTGACCGGTGCACGATTTCTTGAAAGGTAACTGGGAAGTTGAAAGTTAACTGAGGAGGAAACGAAAACTTTTTGGGTAAAATATCCAAATTTATGTGTGAAATAGGTACTTCAATTTTGTGTGAAATATTTTCACTCAGGTCTAATGCCCACTGTACCCCCTGCAAACCACTCCTTGCTTGCAGCCGAACTGCGGGCCTAGCCATGGGTAGGTATGGCGAGTGGAGCCGGTTATTCTTGCGGCTGAACGGCCTATTCATTTCTGTATCCCAAGCACACCTCTTTGTTTTCCTGGTTTTCTGATTCACTTGGGATTCGTTGATGAGCACTGGTGGGTATATGAAGCCAAATTGGCCCCCTGCGTTTCATTTACCTAATGGGCGGGATCCTATTAGTTGTGTCCATGTTATGCAAACAAAGAGAACGCCGAGTTCGTTTAATTTTGTTTGAAGGGACGTTTTATTCCATTTCCATATGGGCCGTGAATCTCGGCCATATTTTGCATGTGAATGGATTTGGATGGGACGCCTATTTAAGAAATGCCTACCATTTTGGGCACTTTCCCATCTAACCACGTGTAGGTAAAAGTTCTGACCCCCCAAAAACGGGAAAAAACGTTTGAAACAAGGACAAAAGGGCAGGTTAGGTTAGGTTAGGTCAGGTTAGGGTAGGTTAGGTAGGCTGGATAGGTTAGGTTTGGTTAGATTAGCTTTATTTTTCTCTTTTTCGTCACGCGCAAAATCGGGATATGCCCAATCAGTAGGCAATTCTTGAATACGCAGCCCGGACGATCGAGGAGCAAAGTGTTGTGCATGTGTGATCATGACAGGTTTGTGTGCGCAAAAGCCTGATAAAAGCCCACTGGTTTTTGTTAAAAGCTTTCAAGTCCAAAAAATGCCCACGAAAATCCAGCGCCTCAAAAGCAGCTGCGCACATCTGATCACTTGTCACTTTTCATGCAGATCCGTTTTTCATGGAGTGAACAGCCCGGTTTCCCGGCAGCGCACTTCAGATCAGAACCGGGGCACTTTCCCATCAGGTCAGGGCAGGTTAGGCTGGTTATGTGCACGGCACAATGGGTTATGAGCACTAGCGAGTTAACTTAAGTGAAACCTCGCCCTCAGGTTCGCAGGTTAAATGGACCCTGTTTGAATGTGAATGTGAGTTGAGAATAACGTGAGCGACAAAGATGAAATGAGTTTTGAAAATAAATGGGCTCCAAAATGGCTTTCAAAATGTGGCTTACCATTTTTTTCGTTGAAAACTGTTGCTTGTCACCAGGCAAATATCTTAAATGCGAATTTAACTTTGATGATGGAACATTACGGATGTGACTCAAAGCTGTTGACATGTTCGCAAATGCTTTGAATTTATCTAAAATAATCGCGGAATTGATCCAAGAAAAGAATTATTGCGCAACAATTCAGAGACTCTGCGACAAGTTGCAAGCCCCATTTTCAACCATTTTTGAAACCTTTGACAAGTGACCAAAGTGATGAAGCCCTGCAATGTCTTAACTCTGAAGCCGCAGCAGAAGGAATCCGCATACACAATAATGTCCGGCTTTGACAGCTGACAAGCGCCATCCAGCTGGCTTCAGCAAACACCAAATTTGAGGTCGTTTCTTCTGCGGGGGAGTGATGTGGCTTTACAACAATTATTGTATCCATGCTCCTCGCACTTGTCAGACAAAATTGCATTGTCCAGCTTTAAAGCGTGTTCTCATGAACAAGAGGTCATTATCCCATGTCACACTTTCGAACTGCATGGCATAACTTGACAAAACTGGACAGCTGTTGCATAATTCAGGTCATTTAAACTGGCCAAAAGGAGAGGGACGGCAGTTAAAGCAGGAACTTTTCTCATTTTTATGCCAACTCAAATTGCATGTCGTTGCAGTGCGAAATGCTGCGCTGGCATTTTGGCGAAAATATTTTTCTTCTGACCTGTTACGCTACACCAAACGGGAGGCGTGACTGCGCTTCGCATGCTGCATGCTTTTTAGGTGGGCGTAAATTAAATGCCAATTGTACTCGTGGGCCCCGTTTAGAGTATTTTGGCGACATTTTACTTTGTTCGCTGTGTTGTGGCGTCCCCAAGTCTAGGAGGGGAGGTTCCAACGCATGTTGGTAGGTACGCTTTTTGTTCCAAAGCCATTTCCGCAAACTATCTGACAGGGCTCAAGCATTTGGGAGTGAAAATTCCGCATGCATAAAAAATTCATTCGCGTTTATACAATATCTTGCTCTCTAATTTTACGCAGAAGCATGGTTGAAGTCCCATTTCGCAGTGCGGAAACCAATCTTCTGGAAGCGAAACAAAACACAGAGCGCAAAGCCGCACGTTGGATTGCTGGCTTTTCATTTTCTTGGGCGGGCCCTTTTCCCATTTTTCGCTTTTTTTGCATGTCAATTGCGAAATCGACTCAAACTCAAACCCACAGTCGTAAAATGCCTTGTCAATCATATTCGGCTTTTTTCCCTCAAAGAGGAAAAACAAAAAGCCAATTTCTGTGAATGCAAGAGGGAACAGTTTTGTCCTTCTCGTTTCTGTCTTTCTGACCTGTTGTTTCATGGTGTGAGTGGTCAAAAAGTAATTTCAAAGTTTCCAGACACACCTTTCTTTGGTGAAACCATCACCACTTTCAAATTTTGGCAAAGTCTGGGCTTTCACCAAAAAGTCTGGGTTTTCACCAAAAAGTCTGGGCTGTCACTGTCACTCCAAAAAGTCTGGGCTTTCTCAAGTTGTGAAATGTTTTTTCCGGTTGCTGTTCCAAAGTTTTTCGAACATTGTTTTTTTAGATATGGATGCAGTATGTGACTGCAACTGCCCTGTTTTGCAAAATTCATAACTCTTGAAACTGCCCAGCTCGTCAATAAACACTGTTCAAATTTTCAACTTCAGCTGCACGTGTAATGATCATCCTTGTGCGAAATAAGTATTTGATTAAAATAAAACCAGTGAAAAAACAAATGATCATTCGGGAATGACGGCACCGTACCCCATTTCAGAAGGCACAGTCCTTCACACTGGACTCCAGCGTGCAGTTCGTATTCTTATTAGGTCCTTTTCGTATTCGTATCCAAATGGAAACGCACCGACCGTTATTTAATTATGCGATTTTTTGCAAAATTTCTCATTTTTCGTTTGAAAAAAAATTGGCGATGTGATTGCTGTTGACACACACCATGGGAAATCGACAAGAATGAAGCGCCTGGTCGCATCAGGGCGTGTGTGCGTTTTCTGTCAGAAAGTTTCTGCGGATCAGATCAAATCCACGAACTCGCATTTTTCCGCATGCGTGTGTCTCTAATGGTGAACCTGGGAAACTGTGTAAAGTTTCTCCAAATTGCAGAAAAACAAACAGATGCTGATATTGAATCCTTCTTTTGAAAAGCATCAGCAAAAGCAGAGCCAGCGTGAGAAATAAAAGATTATTCTTCGCTTCAATGCTTCCATTAGTATTGGTTGCTTCATTATAATTTCGATTATACCCTGCAAATGCTTTGGCCACGTTATTTCTATTGCATGTTTTGTATAGCTTTGATGTGTCTGCTCGGTGGTGCGCAAAGCTGATTTTTTGTGATGTTCTCGTGTTTCATGTCTGTTGTCTGTCTGTATACCAAAACAGAACCCGGACGCAAGTTTACAAACCCTGCCGCGACTTTAGATTTTAGATGACAGGTCGGGGCCTCAAGCGAGCATTGCTTTTTCCGAGAGGGGACAGGGTTAGGTCAGGTTCAGATAGCTTTTGGTAAGAAAAAATCAAGATTTTTTTTCTTGCGAGTGAAGGGCCCCAATCGAGCATTCTTGCACAAAACGCTCTCTGCCATCCAAAGTCGCGGCAGGGTTTGTAAAATCGCAACCCGGACATATTGGCCCACAGACATTTTCAGGGTGTTCAACGAATTCCTGAATGGTAGAACGTTGTGTGATTGGCCGAGTGATGGCCTTCTGCGTTTTTTTTGTCACACAATCATCTGCAACATCAGCCGTGAAGAAAAGTTTAATATTTCAAAAAGGTGGAAGTTCAGCTGCTGCGGCATGATAACCAGTACCTACTTGGCGTGTTCCACAGGATCGCGTACACTATCTCCCCACCAATTTTTAATTCTGCCAATCGTTTGATGGCCAAGCTTGTCGCGTGGGGAAAAGTGCCTTTGCAATGATTGCAATTTCAAACGTGATGCAGCGCCGCTTGTTGAAATTTGTTTTTTTTTTTCAGTTGTATTTGCGACCTGATTTTAGTGCCACACTGTGTAGATTGTGGTCCTTTGCTTTGGAACAATCATGATCTTCAGATTTGTTTGGATAAAGAGGAGCTTAGACACAAAAAACGTTTTTGATTTTTATTTGTCCCTTTTCTTCTCTGCTTTTTCCAGGCATAGCATGACTTCTTCAAAATAACTGTCGGTCTTTGCATGTCCGAAAGGCATGTCCATTCATTTTGACGGGATATTTTTCCTGGTTGTAACAAACATTCCTCTTTGAAAGCTCCCACAATTCCGGCCGTCTCAAAATGCAAACTTTGCCAAAATCTCCAAAAACAATCCAGTCTCGGAATCTCAAGAATGAACACCTGCATGCCTTGCTTCTCAAGCTGAGATGTACAAAACAAACTCCGTGCCAAAAAGAGAAATGCTCCACCAAGCAGTGGAGCTGTGTCTTCGCAGCCGTGATTGTCCGTCAACTTTCACAAGACTCGGTTGATTCCACGAATAAGAATTTGAGCTTGCAAACGCTTAATTTTTTTAAGTTTTCTGAACTCTGGAACTTTTGGAATTCTTCATTGCCATGCCAAAAGAAGAATTCCAATGTTCTTGCGAATTGAATCATGGGGTGGAAGTAGAAAAAAACATTGACGGCTTTTTTGCGGCTGTCAAAATGAAATCTGGATTGTCAAAACAAAATCTGAGCGGGAAAATCTGAGGAGACGGATTCTGGTGCATGCAGGCCGACAACAGACATTTCATTTGGTGCATCTTTTCAGCCGATCCATCTGCATGCTGGTGTCAGGATTCCGGTTGAAAATGCACGGACCTTGGATGAAACTTGTTCTGAAGAGATTTTCATTGTGCTGGCATGCACCGCGGAGTGCCAGAAGCCATGTATCTCACTGTTTGAAGCAGGCCCAAATTCAAAACCCCTTTCATGATGTGTTGAGCGTTGGTATCTCCACACTTGCCTCATGGCCATTTTATTGCTTGCTCCTCTGCTTTCTCAAAAAATGTTTTGCTTTGTTGTTTCCAATCCGCAGCCAATTCCAGCCTGCGTCTTTGTTTTGGGTTTTATGACCACCAAAACCGAGAACTAAACCACAAACAGACATGTTTTCCTGGAAAAGCTTTAAACAAGCATGGTAAACAAAGACAGTCCACGAATATCATGATTCGTTCATTTAATTTTGAAGCCCAACAATGTTTCGAGTGGCAACCGAGTTACCTTTCACACAAAAGCTGGTACCTACATGTGAAAATGTGAGTGTTCAGAATGTATCAAAAACACCATATACCTACCATGCACAGAAACTAGAGATCCTTTTTACAACCGAGGTCAAAACCTTGAATCTGGCGCTTTTTTCTCCGAGATGCATGCACATACTCGTAAAAGCAAAAGGAAAGAAAAAACGTTTCTGAGCAACAACCAAATGCAAAACACTTGCTCGAGAACATTGATTCCGCCATACGAGTATACGTACATGCAGGTCATTTTTGTTTTCCCCACATGGTTCTTTTTTTGAAAAAATATTTCGAATTCTCCCGAGGAAACGTTTCTCCACGATAAGTTGTGTTGAATCATAACATGAGCTGCATGAATTCTGCCGAGGGAAATAGCAAAGAATGAGTGATGTCGATTGGGAATCGCGATATTTCCTACGAAGAAAATCCTTCCCATCGCAGTTCTCTCTGCACCAAAATTCTGATTTTTGGAAACCATTCGAAAAGTTCGCCGTGGGAAGAAGAAGAAAGCATGGCAATCACTGATCGAAAACATGAAATCGCAGAACGCGAGGCGAGGCACAAGCGATGCATTCCGAGGCATTTTGTTGTTTCATGTGGGCCCATTCGACCCATTCAACTTTGTTTCGCTTTTTCAGATTTCGCATGGTTCATTCCGTTGCAATCAGAAGACGCTTTCTCTGAGTTTTGCAAAGTCATCGGAACCCTTCAGTGATCAACAATCGCTGGTTTTTGCTGCAACGAGGCCAAAGCCTTTGCCAACTGCGGCACGGACTTGGTCTTCAGTTGGTCTCCCGATACAGAGACGAAGCCGAAGGTTGGGCACCACTAATCTTCCGTGACACGGATGGCAGAAACGGGTTGATCGGATTTTCTCTCAAGTCATGGAATCAAGTTGACGTGAGTTGTGGTGTTTTAATAGTTTTCTGTTCAATGAACCTGGCAAAGCGACCTTTTCGATTTCAAAGCGTCGCAGAAAGGACCAGGACCGAAAATGGTGGGATTCTGGATTGCTTGTGTTACCAAATGGCTCACCTTTTTCAGGAGTTATGAAGGCTCTGAAGAGTTCGGGCAGCAGGGGTCGCCAAACTGTGGGATATTTCAGCTCACAGCGACGGAGATCTTAGTGATCAAGGTCCGGCGATGCCAAATCACACAGAGAAATGGATCCATGCATAAATTTAATGTTTATCACTTCACCCGCAATTCTGCCAAATTATTTTTTTCTTTTTTGGAGAGTTCTCCGGAGAAAATTTGCACGAGAGGATCTCAAAAGTAAGTTGATGAGGTGTCAGTCTTTTGGTCTCATCATCAGATACCAACAAGGTTTTCCCTTGATCTCTTCGCTGATCCAAGAAAAACTAAAACATGGGTAAAAACCTGATTGATTCTCCCCGATTCTTAGAAACCAGCAGTAACAAACCTCGTGGGTTTGTTACTGCTGGTTTTTTGGCTGCTAGGTTTTTTGCAGCATGCCCTCCTCTGGTCCTCTGTAACATTTCCGGAGCCACGATAATCAGCCTGCGACAAATCCTCCATTTCGCAAGCAAAAGGAAGAGCCATTTCATCGACAACTTTTGAATAACTTTGAATTTGACCAGTCTTATTGACCCATCGTTAAAAGAACTCGCTGACCACTTACCGCAGTATAATTATTGTTGGAGAAAGTCCAGCATTGTGCCGAATGACGGACGCAAATATTCGTTCAAGATGACACCCGATTTTGTTTGAACATGCCACTTGACACGTTTGACACTTCATGAAACTTGTTTCCGAACCGATACGTGGGCACGTTTCCGAACCAATGTGTTCTGTTCGCATATGTCAGTCAAAGGTCCCTTCCAATTATTTTTGCTCACGTTTTCATATCTGTGCTGGCAAAATTCGTTTTTTTTGCTTCATCGATATACAAGAGTACCAATCACAAGTGGCTTTGAGAGAAAATTGGGTTGCAAATGTCTCTATACTTGCTCACAAATGGAGAGTTGCCCAATCATGCTCTTGTCAGGGACATCATTTCATGCTTTGGCAAGGAGTTGGATGTCCAATTACCGATATTTTGTTTATTGCCAACAATCAACAAAATGATTGATGACTGTTCTCATTGTTTTTGCCTCAAAAGACTGTCTATTACCCGATGCCTTCATGTTAAAATGATTATAAATTGCATTTTGATATTCGGGTTGAATTGACTTCAGGTCGTTAAGATGGAACAAATTTTGCCGTGGAGCCTCCGCGGTCCAACAATGTATCTTGTCGGACCAATGTCGGATCCGTATTGTGTTGAACAGTCACGCCTCAATGGAGGATGCTCATCCGGCCATTTATGTGGCCTTTTTCCGATGAGCGACAGTTTTCCTTCATTCTTTTCCTGACCGAAACATGGCTGACATTTTCAAACTCTCGAATAAAATTAAAATGTTCAAATATTTGGATGCCGATGTCGTAGTAGTGAGGACGAAGTGAAAGAAATGTGTTGAGTTTGGTTGTGAAGAAATTTGATGACGTTGTGGGTTCTCATGCCCATTTCTGGGCGCAACCAGTGCCTCCTACAACACAAGGCCTTTGCACGAGAAGTAAAAATGGCGTGACGTCATAAATAGTGGATGGTGGAAAACAGGAAAAGACAATGCGGGTGAGCGGCGTCCGAGGTGTGCTGCCCACGGAAACTTGACATTTCTCTTGAACCGACTAACCGATTTTGATGAGACTTGTTGTGCTGGAAAGCTGAAAATCAGACCATTTCAATGGTGTATAACAATCCCTAACTTTTAATGCTAAAGCTCCAATGGCATTTGAGAGACAAACGTGTTCCAAGTTAAAAAGTGATCCAATTCCGGCTTCCTGCCACATATTTTCAATGATTGTGCGATTTTTTCCGTTGTAACAAGGTATCGAGCAGCGATAAAGTTGTAGAGGAAGCTTTCAGCTTTCCAAAAACACCAAAATCATTGAATTTGAGCACCATTTGACAATATTTTTATGACCAGAGAAGACACATGGCAGCATTGTTTTGTTTTTGAGCGGGGAACAGGCCGCGACTCCCAAGGATTTCCAGGGAGGCGCCGCATCTTCCCCGCTCAAGAACAAAACAGTGCTGCCATGTGTTTTCTCTGGTGATACAAATATTGCCAAATGGTGCTCAAATTCAATGATTTTGCTGTTTTTGGAAAGCTGAAAGCTTCCTCTACAACTTTCTCGAAGGTCGAAACCATGTTTCAACGGAAAAAATCGCACAATCATTGAAAATATGTGGCAGGAAGCCGGAATTGGATCACTTCATTACTTGAACACGTTTATCCCTGAAATTCCATTGGAGCTTCAGCATGAAAAGTTAGGGGTTGTTGTACACCATTGAAATTGTCTAATTTTCAGCTTTCCAGCACAACAAGTCTCATCAAAATCGGTTAATCGGTTCAAGAGAAGTGTCAAGTTTCCGTGGGCAGCACATCGCGGACGCACCACACTCGCATTGTGTTTTCCTCTTTTCCACCATCCACTCATTGTGACGTCACAAACTCGTGCAACGGCCTTGTGTTGAAGGAGGCACTGGCGCAACCCAACCTGGGGGGTCCGAAGCTGAAATTGATTTGAAGTTTATCCGTTCATTTTGAGGTCATTTTGGGTTTCCGATGTTGGTGTTCCAGATGCCAAGTTTCCCATAAGGGAGAGTCAAAAGCGCTAGCCATGCAGGTAGAATCAAGCGAACTGCTGGGGGCATTTAGTGGCACCTGCTTTCAAAATGACGGCTCAGGTTGAGAACTTGAAGTTCTTGCTGTGGTGTGCTGCACCGCGGGAAGAAGCCATGTCGGCAATGGACAATCGGGTTTTTCGTCTGTGTTGCCATGGCGACGAAAATCCTTCACTGTGCATGTCTGCACGCTCCAAGTTTCATCCGCACGTTTTTGGCATGTTTGCTTGTCTGCACGCTGTCATTCTTCATCGCACGTCTTGTCTGTCAATTCGAATGACTGATCCGTGGACGTTCTGAGGCCCAAGAACGTTTCTGTTGAGGCACGTCAGCGAACAGTTTGCGTTCCACTCAGGGCCGTAGCCAGGAATTTATTTCGGGGAGGGCCAAAGAATTAATCGCGTTGGACGAAGCGTTGCGCGAAGCGCAACGCCGGGGGAGGGGTTCGGGGAGGGGGTGTCCCCCTCCCCGAAGGGGAAGAAATTTTGAAAAAATGGAACTCAAAATGGTGCTCAGAATGCTTAATTTTTTTTTTAAAACTGAGCATTTTCCCCACAATCCCCGTTTGCACAGAACAGATGGCCAACATCAAACCAGTCTTTGAATGTTGTCTTTTCAAATGAGCAATTTAATTCTTTTTTCAAACACGACACGTCCAAACAAGTAACAACCACGCAAGTGCTATCGCATCAAAAACTGGACTCTACAATACTCACTTCATCATTCCATTTTCAGGTTTCAATTCCAGATTCAGACTTTTCTGTGTTGCCTTCATCAACCATGGCCAAATTTCCACTAGGCTATCTCTTGTGATTTTCGTGAACTTCCTCCGACATCACAACAACTAAGATGCTTAAAATAACAATTAATCAACAACCACATGCCACCTTGCTTGCCACATAACAGCCCCACAAGCAAGGTGGCATGTGCGTTGTTAATAAATTGTTATTTTAAATATTCATATTTTTCCCTTCTTAAACATTTCAATGTAAATGCTCGTGTTTTTAACCATTCAAATTATTGCAAAAGCATGGCAAATGTCTTTGGACTATTGCCTTCCGCCAGCAGCCAATGTGCTTGCACAACCCGCAGATAGAGGTACTTAGGTAATCTTCACATTTATGGATGTGTGGAAAGCTAGAAACTTTGGTGATAGGAAATTTTCAAAGAAACAGAAAGCGAAGAAGTGTTTTGTCGGGGAAAATAAAGACAAAAACACATAAAACTATCGAAGGAAATGATAGAGTTGCGTTTGCGTATCTTTCTTGAGCGTTTGCGTTTCTTTCTTGACTCCAACACACGATTATATCTAGTACAAACCAAAACATTTCGGGGGGGGCCACGGCCCCCTGGGCCCCCGGCTGGACGGCCCGG
>JASGXE010010403.1:0-16029 GCA_030068105.1 Sinentomon sp. SZTP_YWyxl | reverse complement strand
TTCCTTGGCCATCGAATGGAAATCTGTCTGATCGTTGGAAAGTGCGTCCAAGATTACTTGGCCCTTTCAAATTGTATTTTATGTGGATATGGATAGGCTGAGATTTCAGATTATGTAAACCGACTACACTGAACCGTGAGTGGAATTTGTCAACTTCTGATTATCCATAATATCATCCATTTTCTGTTGGGGTCTTCGTTCGCGCAAAAAAATCCCCATTCTCCATCGGAGTCTTGCTGCTATTTTCTCATCATATTCCAGCTTTTGGTTGCTCTTGGTCCTGGATCGTCGATTTTGTGCGCTTTTTTCAACTGAAATTGCATTACTTCGCAATATTGCTTTTTCAGTTTCTATAGAGCCATTCAGAATACCCGAGCCATAGGAGATTTTGTCATACTTTTGAAGAACGGGGGCAATATTATTCCCCATCTAGTAAGCGCCGTTAAATGCATTCCTTCGTGTAATGTGTTTTGCGGCTCATGCGAAATGGGGTATTACATTGCCCCGTGCTTCAAAAGTTTGACAAAACTTTCCTATGGCCCGGGTATTCAGAATGGCTCCGTATAGGTACAATTTGCAAGGGACGACTCCAAAGTTGAACTTTCATTCACTCATCTCGCCAGCGCAAAACAATCAGCATCGTGGGTTACCAATAAAAGATGGCAATTTGTCCAGTATGGTGCGTCCCCGCAATAGTCTTCCTAAACATGCACGTATTCATGCAAATAGTGGAGTCTTTGACATCTAGACGGATACACTAAATATACCGCCATTTCCAGCCTCCTTAAATTGGAGCGAAATTTCATAAAAATCACACTCTTTATCGACAACGTAATTTTCAGGGCAAAGGGGTGACAACATCAAGATTTTTGTCTTCTGAATACGGATAAAAGAATTTCAGCTGATATCATATAAAACCATGACGAGTCGAAATAAAATTAATTTATATCAAAATTCCTGTTCAACCCAACTAACAGGGTTCATTCAGGACATTTCCAGGTCACTGGACAAAAATCGTCAAGTGGATGCCGTTGCAATTGACCTAGCAAAAGCGTTTGACGTAGTTGACCATGATCACCTTGTTACTAAACTTGCTTTTATGGGCATAGATTTAAAAACGGTGAATTGGATTAGGGATTACTTAAAAGACCGGTCACAGGTTGTTAAAATTGATGGCTGTCTTTCAGATCCAGTACCGATTACTTCAGGTGTACCACAGGGTAGCATTCTGGGTCCCCTACTATTCATCATATTCATCAATGAGATGACAGGAAATGTTAGGTCCACAGTTAGGTTGTTTGCCGACGATTGTCTGATTTATAGAAATGTGGATTCCCACGAGGACTGCATCATACTTCAACGAGACCTGGATGAAATCAGTAAATGGTGCTGTGACTTCTCAATGGGAATTAATTCAGACAAATGTAACTTGATCCGTTTTACGATAAAACGTTCATCTTTAGTCTTTCCTTATCATCTTGAGGGAATAAAGCTACCATCTCAACAGCAAATCACTTATTTAGGACTCATCATTGACAGTAAGTTGGACTGGACGCCGCATATTAACAAGATTACAGCCAAGGCAAATCGTGCCTTATACTTTATTAAAAGAAACTACAGAAAATGTCCCCCGAAAATCAGAGAGGTCGCTTATATGTCACTCGTTCGGCCAATCTTAGAGTATGCATCCATGGCTGGGATCCTCACTCCATGACGCAGTCTCAAGCAATCGAGCGGATTCAGCGAAAGTCCGCAAGGTTTGTGGCCGGAGACTATCGCACTCGGAGCAGCGTCTCTGAAATGATTGCGAAGCTCGGTTGGATGAGATTGTCCGAAAGGAGAATGGTCTCGCGACTGCTTGCTCTTTTTATGATCCTTCAAGGAAATGGGGGTGGGGAGAGATGCTCCCTTTGATAGAGAACGCAACCTTTTACTCGAAAAATGATCACCCCTTCAAGATTAGGGCAATAACATTCAAAAAAGACGTAGGGAAATTTTCCTTTCTCGGCCGTACTTGTCCCGAGTGGAACCAGCTTCCAGCTACCCTTTTTTCTCTCCCGCTAAACGCCAACACTTTTCGTCGTCGTTTAGAAACGTACTTTCAAAGACCTGATTTAGAGTCCCTCACTTTTGTGTAATTGTAACATTGTCGAATGTTTTGGCTTCGCCATTTTGTGCACCAGTAATATTTGTCATCGTTTGTCGTCCTTTTGTTTGTCCTTTCTGTTTATCCTTGTACATATTTGATCGGGGGAAACTCCGCAAATAAAATGAATTTGAATTGAAAAGTTTGAAGTGCGGCTTTACATTAATGAAACAAAAAGCACCCAATGCAATGAATTCATTTAGGCTCTGTTCGTTAGAGCCAATAAGCACTGTTCTGTTAGAGACACAAATAACAGCGCGCATATTCTGCGTGCGTTCAACTCATAAAATATCTTTTAAGAATGTTTTGCTTGTCTTCGAGGTTTTTCGTTTAAAAAAACCATTTTGCTCGAAGTGAGAAAATTTCCTTTTCTTCTGGGTCATTTGGTGCAAGAAAAACCACTGACCAGTGAATTTGAGGTGCAGTCAGGTGGCTTTCCCACAAAACCCGTAGGTACAGCCCGTATCAAAGTGCAGCAGCAGATGCACCCCTCCCCATCAACCAGCAATCTTGAGCCGAACTTTCCAACTCGCCAATAAAATTGCCAATTAAATTCGTTACCTTGAGAAGATTGATTAAATGTTTTATTGTGGGAGTTTCCTCTTCTCAATAAATAGGCTTGACAAGATCATCAGTGACATATACAAACAAAACAAACAATTGACAATACAATAATATAGCAACTGGAAAATTTATAAAAAATTCATAATCGCAAGCTAAAAATGTATGACAGCCAAAATGTACCCTACAAAATTTAACAAAATTCACCATTTCTTAACAAAATTTTGTACGCGGACACTTTATTTTATTTCTACCACATAAGTGTAGAAATTGTTTTGGCTTGTTCCTGCATGTATCAGATATCTCGATCCTTTCTCCAATCCGTGTTCTTCAATCCGTGACCCGTGTTTGTAAAAATGTTCCAGCTACTGCAGCAGTGCCAATTTTTCATACGTGGCTCCAAAATGCTCGGTGGCAGCCATCACCAAGAGGTGAGAAATTATTAACCGCATAACTTAATGCGAGCATGATCTAATTAACCTGTGTTGTGCAGGGTCATCGTGCATTAATTTTCATTCGGCGCCAAATTCCGTGAAATCAATGATAATTTGCATGCATACGTTGCTGCAAGCAGCGACTCCACATCACTCACCGCACACACACATCAAAGAACAGGGAAAGGGAAAGCAACAAAACTCATGAACGGGACGAAAGAACACAGAATTTTATTCTGTAAAAAAATTGAAGCTCATAACTCGACGAATTGTTAAAGCATACAACTGTTGTTGTGATATGAAACTGAAAGTTTGAACTTTTAGTGTCAAATGCCGGAAACACAATCTATGCTTCATGAGGGGTTCAGCTCCTGATTTTCGTTTGTTTATGAGCGTGCAATACCCGGCGCAAGGTTTTAGGATAAGTTATACGCCAGCAATCTAAGAGAAAATATCAATTTATCGCGCCTCGATTTCCTTGTGGACGACATTTTGTTGGTTGTGAAGATTTCGGCTAGAGCTGTTTTGGTTTCCAATGCTCTTCGCAAAGCTTGACGTTCAGCTCCATGTTCGCATCCCTAACAACATTGTTGAGATGGTTCCATTCCATACAATGCATTTTTGTTCTTCATGATCAAAATGTGAGAACACAGATTCACGAAAGTTTCTTGATCAAAAGACTGTAGAGATACACAAAAGTTTCATAATCAAAGTGAGAATGACTTTGAGTCTACATTTCAAAGTGGATTGAGATTCACGAGAGTTTCATGATCAAAGTGGCTGTTGAGATTCACAAAAGTTTCACAATTAAAGTGAGCATGAGATTCACGAGAGTTTAATTATCGGGTTGGGATACATGGGAGTTTTATGATCAAAGTGGCTGTTTTATGATCAAAGTTTTTTTATGATCAAAGTTTTATGATGAAAGATTCATTTATTTTTTTTCTCGTATTTATAACATAACATCTACAAAAAGATTTCGTAGATGGCGGGCTAAACAGGAGCACTGTATTCACAAAAGGTTCATGATCATGATTATAGTGGGTAGAAATTCGTGCAAGTTTGATTGTCAGAGTTCGTGGAGAATCACTGAAAGTTTTATGATCAAAGTGAGCAGAAATCTAATGAGAGTTTAAGGATTCATGAGAGTTTCTTGAGCAGTGTAGGTACAGATTCATGAGAACTTCATGACCAAAATGAGCAGGGATTTTTGGATTACTATGATAGAGGTGAGTAGAGATCCACATGAGAGTTTAATGATCCCAAAGGTTCTTGAGAGTTCCATCATAAAAATAGGTTGTATGCAGTTGTGACTTTAAGCTGACACTTTCGCCTTTCGCATGCAATGTTTGGATGATTTCAAGACATTTGTAGCTGGCACACATCTTCCCTGAACGAAACGACAAAATTGAAAATAAAGCGTTCCAAAAAAATTGAATGAAAGCGTGAAAATTGAACTTGAAAATAAACTGACCATCAAAGCGGTCGAAGAATAAGAAATCAATTTGAGCTTCTAATGGTGCTATTGCATGGTTGAAGGCTTTTATCCTGCCAAGTCAAACATTTTAGTTGCTTTATTTGCCTCTGATTTCAGACACACTTCGTGCTGGCGACTCATCAGGACGACCGAAATGTGCTTTGGAGAAAATATCGAATTCGTTCTTTGCACTTATTTCGCTCGGTCTGAGCCGCTCTCATTTTTTTCTTAATAGCTTCATTGCGGCTTATCATCAGTATGGATTATTGGAACTCTAATGGTATCGCGCTTTCATTTTCTTCGGCGGAAATAAAAAAAGCGTTTTGATATTTAATCTCCCATTTACCTTTCACGCTCAATTTCAAATTCACTTCCAGCAGCGCATGCGGTGGCCTTTTTTGCATTGAATTTGGCTTGGCCGAAATGACTTTTCAGAAATTATTTCAATGCGCTCGCTCACGGGAGGAAACATTCGCACATCCGTTTTTTGTCAGTTGAGCAGGTCTCGCAGCTTTGGGAAAGCGCGCGCGGCGCAGCACACAAAAAATAGCAACGAATTCATGTCGCCGTTTAACTCCCATTTTACTTCAGACCTTCAATTGCGAAGTTTTTAGCTCAACTGATGAATAAGATTTCTTATTCGTAAATGTCCATATATTTAGGATCGGTTTTTTTCTCTGAGTCTTTTCATGTCTGTGCAGGTGCAATTTTGACAGCTCGAAAGTTGCATTTAAAATACAGAAGATTTCCCAAACAACAGTGTCTTGATTTTCCTCCAGGGTTTCTTGATTTCGACGCAGTCAAAAGTTTGATATCAGATAGAAATGAAGGGATAATGGAAATTTTTAATTTCTGCTCCACGAATGACCGATAAGTGTAATGATCTTTACATATGCGTTCACAGAAACTGAAATTTGCAAAGTCGCTATTTTATTTATGTGCATCACAGTCTGGCCGATATATACCTACGTGAATTTCGGCGATTTAAAAAATTAAATAATTTTAATAAATCTGTTTCAACATTTTAAATGGTCTTTCAAATAATTGCCACCTTCCACAATATACCAATAATTGTTTCGGCGGGGGATCATCTTCAGAGTATCGTCTGTATAACCCCCAAGGCGATCGTATTGAAATCCTGACAATAACCTTTACACAATGGCCCACAGCCTAATTAAATTGTTTGTTTTCAACTGCGAAAATAAGGTCAAATTTATTTGACATTTTGGCTTCATTATCTATAGCGAGCGAAAAGTGCTCCATTTAATCTCCGGGGTGCCTTTTTGGTGTATTTTTTAATCTCGCCAATAAATATGTGAAATATCAAAGTGGATCAAAGTGGTCCTCCCTCGAAATCATTCATTCTGCTGCTTTCATAAAAAAAGAGCACAGCTATTTTTTGGAAACGTTGTAACAAGATGTTTGCATTGGCAAAAACCGCAGAAGTGTGTGTTAGGTGAGTATTGCTACCATTTAAACCAGGTGCTACTTTTAAATATTTTGCTTGATGTGTGCCCCTGATTCGAATACGCACAGTGGAGAACGATCGAGGACTCATCATCACAAGAGAGAGAGATGGGGGGTCGGTTTTGCAAAAATAGTCGTGCATAGTCCTTTCACTCTGAGTTGGCGTCTAAGTTTGGTGATTGATAAGCTGGGAGTTCAGTATCTGAGTTCCTGGAACCCGATTGATCTTTCCCTGAACTGCAACAGGCTAGTATTTTTCTTCGTCGCATTTCGTATTTTCAAATCTGCAACATTTTCAAGTTGGGCATCCTTGAGCAAATTCTTATTTTGGGCGGTTAGAGTTCTGCAGGCGAACTCTCAAAATAACCAGCTGATGCAAAGAAAACAAATGCACAAAAGACGCACAAACGAAACAGAAAAGATTTTCGAGAGTGTTGGCCATTTCGCAAAAATGCTCAAGACCTTTGTATTCGTATGTGACCATGCTAACTGACCGATGGTTGAGGCCACTGAGATATCGACGAGTGATGAACACTTGACCGATTTTGAACAATGCAATGCAACGCTGAGCGAGTCACTTTTCAAAATGAAGCAGTGGGCGATGAATTAGCAGGATTGCCGTGAACAATGACCATGAATGACATGCTCGACTCTGATGTATTTATCCCAGCAATTTGCGAATCTCTCGAAACTGTAAGCAGGAATTTTTCAGCGATTTCTCCACGCCTCTGATGTCCATAGAACATTCTTTGACGAGGGCAGGCATTTTACACCCATGCATTTCGTCTGGGGGATTTCATTCAGAGAGCTTGTGGGGATGGAGACCCGCTCGTCGCAAATAACATAATTTTTATAAAGAAATTTACCGCCTCCATCGTATGTCAGCCCGCATAGAAAATGTTCTGTAAATGGCAAACCTTCCAGGAATCTACAAAACTTGCCACTCAGTTCAAGCGTCTGACATTGTCTGGGAGACACTTTATCTCAGCCCAGAAAAGTAAATTAATTTTGCAAAAATAGCTTTGACTCTTGATTTATTTGAAGGAAGGCCCCTGCACCTCATGACGGGAGCAACAAACATCATATCCGGATAGCAGCACCGTGTCAAAATGATTGTTCTGCGGCAATGTGGGAACATTTTCACGATATCTTCGGCTACGAACAAGGACCAAAATCCTGAAGGGCGTGGGGATCTTATCCTGCGCGAATCTTGCAAAAAAAACAACTATAAAAGCACGCATACCAGGCTATGGAAAAAACAAAGAGAACAAATATCTTGAGGTGGTTATTGACGGCAACGATCTGATGGGATCAAAAGTGAGAACTTGTTATCACATATCCTGTCCAAATGACAATTGGAAATCAAATATGCGAAGATAATGGTAATGCGAAACGTGGTGATGTGTGGAACTCTTTTTTCCCCACCAAAAAAAATATAACTTCCAAAACAAAAATAAAAGTGACCGAAGAGAACACAGAGCTGAATCCAGGTGTCGGATATTGCATATGCGAAAAACTCATTGGAATTATTGCTGTGATTTTTCAACAATAAAAACCTATTCTTCCAGCTATTGAATTCTTCGTGGTTTTTGGTTCCAAAAACCAGCGGTTTTGATGAACGTATTTATCTTGCACTATCATGAATGTGTTGATATTTTTCATTGTTTTTTTTTTTTGCTTGTGAGAATTTTGGACGAGAGATCGTCAAGATCGACGTGTGCGTGTCAGCCCATGACAAAACACGTCTGGATCAGAGCAGACCAGACCAGACCAGACCTGATATTTGACAAACTTTCCGAAGCCGTGCACGCATTGTGCAATTGCATCCAGGGGGTGTCGACTTCAGTTTTGCTCGTTTGATACTCCATTCAAATGTCATCAATTAGACTCATTAAAGACAAGGCAGGTTGGGCGCTTTATGCTAGCTTCCTCCAGGCAGAGGTATAATTATTTGAATGCACAGTGATCTCGAGGGCGTGTTCTGATCTGAACGAAATTGGAGCATACCAAAACTCATGCACCTGTGCGAGTTTTTATGCGAAAGACGGGAATGTTTGCCCCGATACATGGGAAGAAATTGTCGTCGGCCGTTGCCGTGCCGTTTGCTGTGGAGCTCCAGACTTATACTGAGCGTGTGAAACGATGTTTGAGACTCTTAACCAACCCCCCCCCCGCTCTGCTTTCCTCATGCGGTTCTAATTAAATAAAATTCACACCGCCTGCATATAAAATCGCATGGTATGAATTTTGGAGCCATTAATGACTATGCGATGTGGTGGGTGATTTCTTAAAGGTGCCCATCACATGCACTCCTGGCCTAGTTTCCGCTGCGTGTGCTGGCCGACTATCATGGAGCTCCGTTTTCACTTTTCTGATTTTAGTATGGGTAGGTACCTACCTTTTGGTGTGCTCGGCTCGTTAGCTCCAAACGCATCACGGGGGACACTGCACTCACTTAACGGGGGTAAACGATATGTGAACATCTGCTTCAGAGGAAATCGAAATGGTTCTCAAAGGTTGCAAAAGGCATAGAAATGTTTTTTTTATTCGGCAGCGGAAATTAAATATGGTTAGGTCAGGTACCTTGAAGATCGCATTGTGACTCACACGTATAGGCAGCTGTTGCGAATCCTGACTACTCACCCGACCTCTAAATGCCACGGGAAAATGCCTCTAAAATCCCTCTAAATGCTTCCACGGGAGATTGAACCCGAAACAGAAAACTCGTGAATTTAACATGAAGATGAAACTTAAATTAAATCACAATTTACATTGAGCCCACGAGAATTCAAATTAAACGAAAACCTTGAATATAAGTTCAAAACTTCAAACTTAAAAGCCCAAGAACTTAAATAAATCCCAACCACTTTAAACAAACAAAAAACCAACTTGAATTAAACTTACCTCAATACTTAAATTAAACTTAAACTTGATTAAGATTAAGTTTTTATTTTAAGCTTAAAAATTTAAACTTAACGATCACCTTAAACTTTGAGTTAAGCTCGAGAGATTACAGGAGCTAATCCCGTGAAAACATAATAGTTCCCACGGCTAATAAATCCCAAGGATTCATTCATGGCTTTTGGGCAAAAAATTTAAGTAAATTTAAGTTGTAAATTTAAGTTCACGCAACAACATAAATTTATTACAAACTTAAAATTTTTCCAAAAATTAAATATACCTAAGCCCAACAGCTGATGAAGCTCAAGAAAGAGAAAAGGAATTTCAGTGTAATGCCTTCAGCAGATCGATGACTTCCAAAAGATCCCCACCTTCCCCTTTACCCAGTAAATCTGATGGTGGAACCACAACAAACCTTGTTCAACTGCTCAAGTTTTCAAAGTTATTGTCAGTTGCTGTGAAGCGCGGGGAATCCAACCACCTCTATAAAGGGTTAACAAGAGCATTCCACAAGCATTTGCCAGAGAGACTGACAAGCGTACATAAATTTGTTGCCGAATGACACTTCAAATTCGCAAAGTAATGATGGGTCTTGCCTGCGTGGAGGAATTTTGCACACAATGGAACAGTTTCAGTCGGGAGTGAACGACTGAGGAGCGCCTTTCGTCCGTGTCGGTTCGATTGTTCAGTGGTCTGCGGCATTCTGGCAAAGTCTGAAGAGAACAAGAAGAGACACTTTGAGCACCATTTCGAATGGTTTATGAGTTTGTTCAACGTTGTCTGGCGCAGCCGCCCAACGTGTGTCTGTCAGCTGCGGAGCTTCAAGTGACGCTCTCAAACGGAGTGACGGAGAGTTGCGCATAATGTTGGTGCAGAAACCCGGAGTCTGAGCTCGCTGCTTTCGAGCAGCGTGCCAATTCATCGCCAGATTCGCCTGCCAAACTCGGGCTCTCACACGCGATTTAAAATGCTAACGAGATGGTGCTCCAACGACGCCGCGCCGCAAGGTAGCATTTTTCTGCGAACTAAACGCAAACCGCATCTGTCAGGGAACCATTGTTGGCCAGCTGCAATATTTCAGGAGCATTCCATTGCAGACGGATGCGTGTATTGCACAAAGGATCTTTGAACCTACTTCAAGCCCAGAGCACACCGCAGGCTTGTTGAGGGTCAATAAATTAGCCCCAATATAAAGCAGCAGCCGGGATGGTGCAAAGAATGTCTGTTGTGAATCATGGTGCGCATTTGAGAACTCGAGTTTGGACGGAATTCCACGCTTCCAGTCGTTTCCGGACGATGCCCCCTTCAGGCCGTCGACCCTGTCAATATAGGATAGTGTTCTTTGGCCGTCTTGCCCTGTTCTGGCATGGGCCCTAATCGTTTCCTGTTCTGGCATGGGCCCTAATCGTTTGTGTTTTAACCACACTTTGAAGTTTTTGTAGATTTTCACCCAGACACAAACAGCACCAAATAAAACTGCACTAAACAGCAGAAACCGAGGTTTGATCCAGCCTAGGTGACTGAAGTCAAATCTTTGATAGTTTTTGGCAAGATAAAACGGTTCTCGTCGTTTGCGACGCTTTTTTTTGTTAAAGCTATCCAAACCTGACCTAACCTGTTTGTACAGCCGACGGCGGACAAACGCGACGACGGGCTATCGAGACGACACCGATAAAAAACACCATTCAGAAACTCCACTCCTCAGTCGCCACTTTTCCGTCCATTAAAAAATGAGCGGAAAAAATAAAACATGACACGGAATGAAAATTCAACTCAAAGCACCCATACAAGGCAGAGAAGCTCAGTTTATTTGTCGTCTGGGATTGAAGACCCCAACGCACAATACAGGACAAACGCCTCACACATGGACAGTGGATGAAAAAAGTGTCACAAGGATAGTGTGCATTCGAAAAGTCCTGGAACAACCCCATGGTTGAGAGCAATGCGGTTTTTGGTAATTCCGGATGACTGATCGCGCAGCTCGAGTAAAAACCTGTGTTCGAACGCGCAAAAGGCAAGCATTTCGAATTGGATCCAGAAAGAAGTGGCAACGCACACCGATAACAATGAAAGCATTATTTTTCCACAAGTTTTCCCGGCACTTTTGATGAGCCATGTAGGTACGAGGAAATGAAGCAAATAATAACCATAGATGTCAGCAGAATAACCGGAAGTGTTTCATGCAAATTCAAGCTGATGGATCTTTCGGCGGAGAGCGCATTTTCCTTCGTTTTCCTATATTTATGCGGACAAAAGATTTTTCTCCCAGCCGCAGCCGAGTCTCATTAAGATGTGTGGGATACATGCGCATTTTTTCGTGTTGCTGCGCATTTTGGTGCGTCTTCGTTTTGATGAGAAAATTTGAGCAACAGTCACGTCCTGTCATACTGGGTGGCTTATGATAGTTTAGTTTGGGCAGTGGAGTTGACTTGACGGTGAGTTAGTATAGTTGCATCCAGGCCAATGGAAAGGACATCGGGAATCCGCCGATTCCAAGGACCGAACCCCTCCGTTATGGGGCCAACAAGGTGAGCTCGCACCGGACGCACGGGTGGGTTGCGCCATCGAAATGCTGTGAGCTGTGCCTTTTGCGACTCTGTTTTGAAAGCCTTCACGCCCTTAAAGACATTCATTTCAGAAGAGTGACATCGGACAGATGAGAAAATAAAAACCTATGATAGCTCTTTTAAAGCCGTAGACATCTTCACACCAGACGGGTTGAAGGGCTGCTGCGCCAACCCCAAATTCATTTTTTCAAAAGTAATTCCAGCCAGTCAACTCCCCTTTGCATATATAAAATCGATTGCCTGTAGCAGAAATTTCATTGATTCAAGTTATTCCATTATGGTGTCATGTCCATTTTTTGAATAGCTGCAGAATCAGCCTCATGAAAACTGCCGCGAAGACTCAAAGTCGGGTTGCTCTGCATGAGATTGACACTTCACCGTCACCTTTCGGACCTCTGTCCTCACAAGGCCTCAGCCTCAACCGACGGGAAGAATAACACAAGAACAATGCTTGCAGAAGAGAAGGACGAATTCTGATGGTGCCTATCTAAGTGATGATATATCATATCTCAACTCATGGCAGAGATGCGAGATGCGCATTGGTCCATAAGCGATAGACAGTGGCAGAATTCTCCAAAAATATTACGAGAACTCAGCATGCATGACGAAGATTGTTATCAGTTTCTCCAAAATTACACAATCTTCTCATACCTAATTGTCAAAATTCATGCAACGTCTCTAAACTAACACACCGAGAACGGAATTTACGATATATCCCAGATTAGTAAACACAAAAATGAGCATCTCCAAAATGATCTTTCAGAAATAACCGCAGGATTTATGTGAGCATCCCTAAATAACACACGAAGGCACCGCTGACTCAGATTGATGAGCATTAAAATGATCATATTCAAAAATTGACAAAGAAAAAAATGATCCTTTTATTATTTCGGAAGGGCTTACAAGTTTTTCAAGCTGATGGTAACGAATCGGGTGGCCTTCCGCTGTGCCTTTTTCATTGCAACAACATTGACAGTGGACCGAAACGACTGAACGAGGGATGCCTACAGAGTCGAAATGGTGTGCGAAAACAAAACCAAATTTTTGGTCTTACCGCAGGCAATACTTCCGAGTAGAGTGCACTGGCACACCGTGGTTTTGCTGGATATTGCTCAAGAAAGTAGCCGAGTAACTCTCAACTGTGTCAACTTGTATAGGTAGGTGGATATAAAATAACTTTTCGAGTATAGCGGTGGCGGAATTAATGTACTCATACATGTGAAAAATTGCGACCGTTCAAATTTTGGCAAAAACTTTATGCTGCAGAAGTTAAAGATTCTCTTTTGTAACCGAGGTCAAAATCTGACACCTCTTGAACGCTTTACAGAGATCTGGCGCTTTAATTTCTACCGCCTGCAAGAATAAAAAGAAAGCAAAAAAGTCTCGGAGGCAACAGTTAGCTGGGAAAAACACATGTGTGGGTACATTAATTCCGCCACCACTATAAATGAAAATTTTGAGATTTTTCAAAACTCGAATCTTCGACAAACTGACCCACACAATTTGGCAAATCCTGGAAAAATAAAATAAAATCCAAAGTGCGAAGCCGCTAAATACGAGGAACTCACCGCAATCCGAGGTCACTTCATTGACATACCTTACGCCCAAACTACCTAGATATGTCTTTTCCTGGTGGTCTTTTGGTATTTCTTGCTTTAGCAAAAAACAAGCAGGGAATGACCCGATGTCAAATCCCTGTGGTTTTGTCCTGAATTTTGACGAAAACGACAGACAAAAAACAACGTGTTTTAAGCGTTGAGCGATTTGCACACTTGGTCAAAATTTGATGTTGAAACTTTTGCCGATACTCTGCTATTCCGTATTCTCCTGCACCTACATATGTACAGTGTTTCCCAAAAGTCACTTGACAACCCCTGCTGTTTGCTAGTTTTCAATCTTCTCTTGTAGGGCTATTTCTAGAGATTTCAGGTTCAGATTGGGCATGCTGCCTGTTGCAGGTGTTATCCATTCGAATTGGAACAAACTCCACTCCAAGCTTCCAGAGTTGCATCAAAACTGCAATGCACTTTTCTGGGGTTATCTAGTGACTTTTGGGAAACCCTGTATTTCAAAAGCTTGTTCCATGAACTTACACATTGAACACTCCTGCTGGCCCAATATAAATGGTTAACCAGAGGTTTTTACTTTTCGGATTGAATGCGCGCATATTGAATGTAAAAACGAGCTCATGCAGCTGCTCATATGAGTTCATAGTAAAAACCGTCGGGATTCGAAACGATAGTTTTCCAAACTTTATACCCACTATTCGAATGGCCCCGCATGTGAACACAAAATTCATCCGTACTGTTCAATCCAAGAAATAGAAAAACTTGACAATCTCGAAAGCGACGACAAAGTGGTTTCTGGACGCAGGACAAGTCTTTTTCAGCATCGTACTCACATGATGATGTACAGGGTGGAATTTAAAGAGGAAAATACAGTGTCGCGGTTTTTTATAGTTAGCTGATGCAGTGCTGTCAGTTTTTATAGTTAGCTGATGCAGTGCTGTCAGTGATTAATCTCGTCAGATAAGGGAATGTAATCTAAACAATCCCAAAGACATTTTTGATCTGCTGCAATTTGTCAACATACGTACGTCAACATGCGTACGTGTAATTTGTTTTAAAACAAATTTGTTTCGAACATCGAAATGTTCAAAGCTTTTTGTGCGCACCGTGTCAATTCACCTGGACCCTCAAACCCGCCTGAGCATTTTTCTTAAAGATCTTGATCTTTTGGAACACGCTTCAGCGCCCGCATTCAACCGTCAACGCTCAAGTGCTGCGCGTTATCTTGTCCCAATGGTTGGATTTCCTTTTGCATAAATTGATTGCACACGGAATTCGTAATTAAATTTACGTATTCGCATAAAATGGCCTCAATTGCTTGTAAACAGGGTCGTCTGTACGTAACTCTGACCGAGCATCGCCGCGAGAAAGATTTAGAACTGGTTCGAGAAGGTACAGTCGGGGACAAGTCCAGGAAGCCAGCCCAAGTTCAAAAGGCATACAAAGGAGCATGATTTTTTCGGTGTGTTAAATCACGCGAATGGGTTTATACTTTTTGTGCCGGTGAAGCCCGGTCTCTTAAATTCTGCCAAAGATTTTTCGGATACGAAAGCAGAAGTAAAGTACTTGAAATTTGAGGTAACTCCAATATCGGCGAGAGAAATAAATAATTTTATGCTCGGCGAGCAAAATGTCATGTTTCATTCTCAATCCCGCAATTGAAGACCCCACCCTGAAAAAGAATTGTGTCAACCAATATTTTTTGGCTTTTTACTGCAAAAGCTACCACCAAAGGCTTGTTGCGGTATCTAACATTTTTTCACAAAGCATCACAATGGGCCGATTTTTTAAACGAAGCCCATCTTTTAGGCCGCGGATTCTTTCTTTTTTAAATGCAATTTTGCACACAAAAGAAAAAGAATCCGCGGCCTAAAAGATGGGCTTCGTTTAAAAAATCGGCCCAATATAAAGCTTTTGGAAATATCCCTTTGGAAACCACTACAGGTTTTTTGTTGAGGAATATGGAGTTTTGAAAAAGAAAGCACCACAATGCAAAACCTGTGGTGGCATCCTGGAAACCACCACACGTTTTTGTTGTGGTCTATGGAGTATCACAAAGCGCCAAAACACAAAACTTGTGGTGGTCAACCAAGTTTTCGCACAGAATTTCAAAAATTCTGAAATATGCCAACCTCTACGCTCGAACAGAAGCAATAGAGAAAGTGAACTTCCTCGTAAGCTATAACAAGAAACACTTTTACCTATAAAAATGTTGTAAGTAAATCCTGATTTGTGGCTTCTTGAATGCTTCAGAAAAACGATATTCATGAATTGATTGTGAATTTATATTGACTGCGAATTGGTACCTATACATTTTGTCAATATTGGTTTTTAAGAATGATACCTATCGCTTGTTGTCAACCCACTGGTTGGTGTCCACCAACAGCTAAATATCCGCCCAAAAGGTCCGGAAGACGCCCGCGAAGTTGGCGTATCCACATGTAGCTGCTGAAGAAAGTTCAACCGTTGATTTCTGCTTCCCGCGGAATGATCCGTACAGTGCAACAATGCAGGCAGATCTGATTGAGTGGAGGAATCTGACCGTGGATGGTCGGGTAACATCTTTCCCTATTGAATCGCTGCATATTTTGAACCACCTGGACCCAGCCCGAAGCCCGCGACACTCCTTTTTGGTCGGATTCCGCAAAATCATTATACCTACAGATACTCCTCACCATTCCGCAAGACATTTTTGGAAACTGGTCCACTCCACTCTCTTCGGGCACGACAGGCCATAACAGACGGCCTTGAAACCAAACAACAATCCACCAAACCAAACTGGTCGCAGATATTTATAGCCGTCGCAGTGGCATTATGCGCCTTGGATGGTGTGCTGGGCTGGGCGGACGGCAGAAATTAAATTTTGCCACAAAAACGCAACATCTGGAGCAATAAATACTTGCCCAAT
>JASGXE010010402.1:0-25130 GCA_030068105.1 Sinentomon sp. SZTP_YWyxl | reverse complement strand
TGCTGTCTGAAAAAAATTTCTTCCGAGATAGCAATATCATCAACTGAATTTGCCTTTGAAACAAGTAAATGGGAGGCCTTTAAACAAGTAGGCCTACCTAAAGCCTGAGTCATTTTTACGTTAAAAATAAAACACAACAGAAAACATTTTGAAGCCACCCCGAGGGGTGGTTGCAGATGCCAGCAAGTGATGACTTAACCTTCCCCACAAATGATATGACATAGCTATTTCAGAATCACTCCTCTCTCTGTGTCAACCGTTAAAGGGTGAATTATTCCGGAAATGATGATCTGCTGGGAAGACTTGTCAATTTCATGAATCACAACTTGGATAAGGATTGTTGCGGAATGCAGGATGTTTGTGCCAATGAAATTGTGCCAATAAATAGAGCACGTTGAAAATGGTGATAATTTTTGGAAAATTTCGCTCAAAAGTCTGAAAATTTCGTGATTTGGCGGTGGAAATAAAAAGGCTAGAACCTGTCAAAAATGCATTTTCAGTCATTTTTACAATGTGATTGCTTTGAATTTAGCAGGAACAATATGTTGGAAAAATGATGTAAATAAACTGAAGAAGAGACTGAGAAAAGAGTAAAAGAAAGCTTTTTTTTCAAATGTTTTTGTGCACTATGCTTGCCACTTAATTAAAAAAGGAAAAACACGACGTTTTCCATGTATGTCGTGAAAAAAAGGAGATATTTCGTGGAAATCAATGAATTTCGTGGAAATTTTCACTTTCGTGGAAAATCGCCCATTCACAATTGCCAGAATTGCCTTTCAATTGACTAAAATGATAAAGAAATCACAAAAGATGGTTGAAATGGCTGATTTCGTTTTGGCGGTGACAATTCCTTTTCACCATTTTCAGAGTGCTCTACCAATAATTTCTCTCACTCCAGTGAACGAAAGGCTAAGGCAACGTTGCTGGCATTCACAAACTGCAACATGCGAATGGAGAATATGCACCAGACTTTTAACGATAAAAATAATGAACTCAACTTAAAAATGTTAGCCTATCTATCAACTTACAAATACAAACTCATCCAGCTTTTGTATGTGCTTGAGCTTTGTGTAGCAATTTAGCAGCAACGTTGTGTGGTCTTCTGAAGCAAAACCATCCTTATGCAATGCCTCAAGATAGGCAGTGAGATGCGATATTCTTTGAATGTCAAGAAACTGCAACGAAAAATAAGGAATATTTTTGCAAATACGAACACAAGCTCAGTGACTGCATGAGAGGGGATCAAATGTCACAAAATGTTATTGATTATGACATCATGCAACCAAAATGCCCAATCTCATGCCGGTTCCAAGGATGACAATTGGCATTGCAGTGGCTGGATCAGATGTCGAGCAACGGAGATTCCTAAGGAAGCCTCTTTCACGCCACATTTTCCCCATTCACTTACAAAAATCGACTACCTAAATTCAAAACGAGTTTTGCCAATTTGTTTTCTTGCACGTCCTTTTCCTCGGCAGCCTTTCAAGCCAAAAAAGTAAGAACTCACCATCCAGGCAGAAAAATGCCCCCTTTTTGGCCGATAGAACCACAAGGGTTGCCTTTCAACTCTTCACAAATCACAATTCTATGGAGCACCTGTGATTTTGTAAATGTTTTTCACAAATTCCGCAGCGATTATTTTCACATTATATTTAGCCAAATTTTTTTGCTCCCCCACATCGATAATTTTGACACACCATCAGTTGGGTGATCACGTGCAGATTAACGCTAATCCCAGGTTGTGAAGTTAATCTTTGTCATTTACTCCAATGGAAAAAAATTACCTCCCAACCTGGTATTAGCATTAATCCGAACTTGATCACCCCACAGTATTGGTACGTAATAGCAAGAGTAGCAAGAGAAAAAAAAAAGAAAAATTGGAAATTTGAGGGATTGGGACCTTCACAGAAGGAAGATGGTTTCAGCACAAAATTTTTCCGGCAAAAAAGTGTTTGCGGAAACAGGTCCTTCTTAAAAACGACAACTGCCCCGAACACTGCAGGTTTATATCACAGCACTGCATTTCAAATGGTACAAAATCAAATTGATGAGCAACAGTGATCCAGCACAACATAAAATGTATCAATTTCTCTGGCCATATTTGAACACGAGGTGTAGCATAGCACCAAATCAAATCCCACTTCATAACGGAAAAAGGTTGCATTCAACCACCATTCGATCGGAAACCAGCACCGAAAACTGTTCAACATTCCTACTGAGGGTTCAAGCTAAGCCAAGACCAAACACCTCGATACCTGACAAAGCTGCCCCTCTGCAAAAAGCCATGTGTGGCTCATGCCAATAATAACAAAAGAAGGGCATGGTTGACCAAATTTCCAGGAACCACAACTTCGTTTCTGTCTGTCCTCCTCACACTTCATCAATTGCCACATGAGACGAGAGCCCGATGGTGGTGGCAAGACGAACCCACAATTCCTGGCACCGGATCAACCACAAATAAACAGAAAATCCCTCTGTGAAGAAATCACAATAGAAAAAGGTTTCATTTAAGCACCATTCTATGGGAAACCGCCACCGAAAACTATGACAGAAACGAAGTTGTAATTTCTGGAAATTTGATCAACCACGCCCTTTCTTTTTGTTATCCCACTTCAGTTCATCAGTTACCTACCAACCTACCTTTCGAATGATGTACGATGGCTCAACCACACCAACGGTTCTAATGTACTGCTCAATGGCACCTTGATAATCACCTTTTCCATAGAGGTGATCACCGTACTGACGGAATATCTCAACAAGACCATCGGAATCATAGTGGTGGGACTTGGCAATGCTAAGAGAGAAAAAGTTGAAAATCTTTTAATGTACTGTCCTGGACAAAAAATATGGAGCATTACTGCATTGCATCTAATTTTTTTCGGTTCATTTGAAATCATGGCAATCGATGTCATATATGGTTCTGACAAAGTAGCAGTTTCACCAAAGGTTCCTCTAGGGTATGTCAGGGTTCAGCAAGCCCCGTATCCTTAGTACAAGTGGTCGGTCCTTGTCCATCCGTGAGTAACCGTGTGAAACAGGCTAGAGCCAAAAAAGCCTGGGGCTCAAACATGCTTTAAACCCTATCAATGGCTGCTCATTATGTATGATGAAGATTTATCAAATTAGAGGGTCCTTTTTCGAAATAATGCATAAATTGCAAAAATGCCACCGGAATGCACTCTGCAAGGGGATAGCCACGTAAATTGAGAATCAGCAGCAGATTTTACACAGCAATAGCCACAAGATTTTGATTCCCCATCACGATCCTTAATGAAATCTAGCAAACCCAAAAATGATCCGAACAAGTACTGATCATACAAACCTGACAGCAACATCATAAAGATTTTTCTTGAAGAGCAAACTGAGCTTTGTCTGCAGATCGATTTCGTTCAGCTCGTGGATTTGCAAGTTGGATGTCAAAAGGAGCAGAGTTCCCCACTCAGGCAGAGCTGCAATGATCGTTCCCTCGATTGGCATCTGGAACACAACCAGACGATTCTGAACGTCGAACACCGTCAAGAGCTGAACGTTCTTCGCTTTTGAACCACTGAAAACATTTTGATTGAATGAGAAATAAAAATTGCCAAGTGTGGTAACAAGATGTTGCAACAGCCAATAGTGCACAAGATAGAGTGCAAAGGTAAAACTAATCGGTAGATTCCGATGGAATAATTAGAGACTTACATACTCAACAAAAAAGTGCATAAAGTCCTTTTATCTTCAGGTTATTTAGGATGCCAATGCAAATTAATGTTTGTGGACACAAAGAAAAGTTAGTAGGAATGAGCTTTTATACCAGTCAGGTGTGACGCTTTGACGTCATCCTGATTGCTTACTGGCACATGCAGACATGCAATGCCTGACAGCCAACATGCGAGTTCAGTTCTGTTATTAATCACTACTTTACTGAAGGAAAGAGGTGCATGATGCCAACATAAAGTACATCCTGCAAGGCCTCCATATCCTTTGGGCATTGCACAGGGATGGCAACAATGTGTGTCATCCGTCGCGAAAGAAACTGCTGCAGCAGGAAGCCGCAGTAACAAGGACAGTGGAAGAGAAGAGGAGACGGGAGTGGATGGGGTGGGGCTTCTTGTGGGAAGGCGGCGAGACATTCACTTTGTGAAATTTTGCGTATTTTTACCATTTATAGAGGCTGCTTCCAAGCACTCTCCCCACATGGAGTTTTACTGAAAATCTCGTACTTTTCTATTCAGCGCAACTTCACAAGGTATGAATGAGTTTTAGCAGGGGGGGGGGGGTTCACACCAAAAGTCAGACAAGTTTTCCTTTTCCTGAATCTTCCAAATTTTTCAGCAAACAAGACTTCCCAAAGCAATTCTTTGGTCGTTTTTGCCCTTTTTCCGGGGACAACCCTCTTTGTGGCTCAAGGCAGATGATTCGTAGAAAATTTTGAATGTGGCCACTGAACTCTCGCCGCTCTAGATATGCAGCAACTCCAGCCGCTCTCAACTCTACGAATAGCCTCACCCGAAAGGTTGGCCATTTTTATTTTGCGATGAAAATGCATGGAGTGTAACTGCTTGCCCACAAGAACAAGTGGTATTGATGTTGTATGCAGCAAGCTACACACTCAAAATCCTAAAAGTGACAGGTGCCTACCTGTGCTATCAG
Source organism: Sinentomon sp. SZTP_YWyxl (assembly GCA_030068105.1). Taxonomy (NCBI): domain Eukaryota; kingdom Metazoa; phylum Arthropoda; class Protura; order Sinentomata; family Sinentomidae; genus Sinentomon; species Sinentomon sp. SZTP_YWyxl. The sequence continues at coordinate 20,495 of JASGXE010010402.1, read as the reverse complement.
TGGTGGTACGAACCTTTCATCATTCATTGCAGATACCTCCAAAGCTTTCCCATCCTCTGATAAAATTGCCAGATAATCTCGAAACCATTGCAGTAAGATTTTCTTGCCTTCAAATGGATAGTATGGACCTCGGCCATCCGGCGTGTAGCAATAGATGGCCTGAATGTAAAAAACGAGTGACAAAACCATGAAGGATGTGCACCGAAACGGTTTTTGAGCAAAAAATATGTGATTTCCAGTCGATTGAAAATGGGCATCATACATCAATCACAAAATGCAAATGTCAAATGCTGTGGCATTGCCCAAATGCAAGCCACCACGAAAATCTTAAACATGACCATATGAGCAACTCTTCAAGGGAATCAGCGAACACAGCACAACTGCATTTATCCTCCCTCATTGAAAAGGACTGGCGACCTGTCGTCCTTGGGATGGGACGTGAAAAAGGAGATCCCATGTGCAACAACAATCTTAAAGTGCACTTTACAGAACACCTGGCCCCAGATCCAAGACAGTAACTTGACGGGTTATATTGCAGAAAAGCCACATATTGCAGAAAAGACACACTTCTCCACTTGCAGAACATGACTCTTTTCAGGAAATCCTGCAGGTTGCCTCTGCTGTAAAACTGATCCGAGTTGTTTCTGTTGAATGCAGTGTGGAGTTTGGCAACGCCAACGATTATGGTGCGTTGTTCTCCTTGCGAGCCCAGGGTGTGCAGCAAGGTTCTGCCGAGCCACCGGCAGCATGCGTGTCAGCTCACAACGGCAAATGATGATGAAAAGAAAGAAGGTAGGTACCTACCTAGGTAATCAATGATGAACTACAAACCTCATTTTGTCCAATCATAAATGGTGTCTCCGTTGAGGATTCAGCCAGTATTGCACAGCCCTTCTCACAGCCGAAATTGTCCAATAGGAGCTGAAAAATGAGAAAAACATTTGATGAAGCTGAGCACAAAAAAAGGTACCCACTCCCAAAGATCGGTAAGAATTAGGTAGTAGCTGTCCCATCTAGTTCTGCCAGCTCACTCCAATGAGAGTTCTCAAATTGTCATGTCAATTTTCCATCATGCTGAAATGTGCCTTGCCATAGCCATGCTGTTAACATCTGCTCTTTTTTACGAACTAGGATGGATTAGGATCGGATGTCAAGAGTACCGTGCTTGAGTTACCATTTAGGGAAAAACCAGAAATAAAAACTAGGAAACAGGAGACAGGCTTCCTGTTGTAGACGAGCGATCAGCATTTTTCTTTCGTGTCCCAGTTGCTCGTGTCGTGTCCCAGTTTTGCTCCTTCACAATCGACGGATGCACAAGCGGTCTGTGGGCGGCAATTGTTGTGCAAGTTGTGCTGAGTTTGGTGACTGAGAGGCCAAGAAGCAGCGCCTCCCTAGAAATCCGAGGGAGGCACTGCCTTTTCACCGCTCAAAAACAAAACAATGCTGCCATGAAATGGTGTCTCTGGTCATAAAATTATTGAGTGGTGTTCAAGTTCAATGATTTTGGGATTCTTGGAAGGGACCCGGAAATTTAATTTTCCGAACTTGGAGGCCTATTGTTTCCCTGGTTTTTGGTTTCCCGAAAAAATTGGGGTCCTTTTTTGGAAGCCTCTTTTTCGGTTTGGGCCATTCCGGAAACTTTGACAAAAAGTTGCTTGGGGTCGGGGGAAATTTTCCTTTCGGGGATCGGGCCCGGGTCCCCCTTCCTTTCCATGTCCTTTCCAAACCAATTTCCTTTTAAACGGCCGGCCCAATCCAAAGCCAGCACAAACATTTGGAACGGCAAACGAAAAAATCCCGAAAAATCCCATTTGATTTCTGAAAATTTGCGTTTTTGGTGGAAAAACCAAATTTTCCCAAACTTATGATTTAGACCTTAAAGGTGAAATTTAAAGGAAAAAAGGAAATCTTAATGGGAAGGGTTTAGGTCAACCGACAGGTTTGGGGGATTTTCCTTTGGTTTTGTTTGTTTGGCAAATAAAATAATGCAACCAGGTCCTGTTCCTTTGAAGGTCTTTTCCGGTGGGCCCTTTTTGTGGAGGTTTGGGGGTTGGGTGGGGTGGGGTGGAGGGAAAGTTGGTGGCCCTTCGGGGATTTGGGGTCGGTTTGGGTAATCCTGTTTCCTTTTCATTTTTGGTGGGATTTTTCAAATATTGGCACGGTGTGTGGGTAAAAGGTTGAAAAGGGGGAAAGGGGGAAAAATCAAAAAATCCCCTTTCCATTTGAAAATATTTGGTGGTTGGGTGGAACAAAGGGGGCGCGAAAATTTTTCCCCCAATTGGATTTCCCCAGACCTTCCCAAAAAGGGGCAAAATTTCCCCAAAAGAAAAAAGTTTCCCCATTCCGCCACACTGCACAGCGTCCACTCGTGACAGCAGGTGGTTTTACCCACAGCCGGTTGTCTTGTGTGCGGACTTCTTTCTTTTTTGTGTGGGTGTTGTTTTACTGATGCAAGGCATCACTAAATCCCAGGCAGGAGGAGTTCGGCGCAACAGAGGTAGGGAAAAGAAGTTTCCATTTTCCGCCGCAGGAATCCGTGGCGCTCTCAGATACAGCGCATCTGCTTTGTCAGCGTGGCCAGATGTGGGTTTTCCATGCGTTGTTCCGTTCTTTTTTGCTTCCTCGCAGGAATATTTTGGCATTGGCGGGCTGTGGGTTTTTCGCTGGTTTGCTCCCACTTCTCGCGGGTTTTCAGCTGCAATTTTGGGCAAAATATCTTGACCAGATTTTCATTTTTTCGGATGCTGTTCGAGTCGATTTTCACCTTTTTTGGTCCCGATTGTTCGTTTGCCACTTCAGCTCCTTCCAGTTTGCGTTTAGAAGACAAAGATGTTCTTGGCTTTGCAAAAAATTCAGACATTCCCAAAGGCATGGATCTTGGGGGGGTAAGACCGCTGCCCCTTGGAGCCCGGCTCCGCCCCAGACCCCCCCCCTTTCCATGAAATCATGGAAAGGGGGGGGGGTCTGGGGCGGAGCCGGGCTCCAAGGGGCAGCGGGGTTCCAAGGGGCAGAGCACCTGGCGGGGGTATGGGGGCGGAGCCCCCCAGTAACTGGGGTCTGGGGTGGAGCCCCAGCGGGGTTCCAAGGCGCAGAGCCCCTGGCGGGGGGTCTGGGGGGCGGAGCCCCCAGAAGCTGAAGAAATTTTGAAATTTAGGCTTCATTTGTTTGCTGAATTTGTGTTCTTGAGGCCAAAATGATGCTGGAGACAGTCGGAGTCACTTTCTTATCTTTTTGAGTTCTTGGCCCTTCTTGTTCAATTGGAAATACCCTGACTTTTTCCATTTTTGTGGAAATTCCCTGACTTTTCCAGAAAGAAAAAATTTCCTGACAATTCCAGGTTTTCCAGAATGGTGGGCACCCTTTGGCTTTTAAAAAACTGAGTTTTTTTTGTAAAATTCATGAAATGAAGGCCAGTGCCCCCCCGGATAACCGAAGGTCAGGTGGGCCCTGGCCTTCGGACACCCGGGGGGCGATTTTACAAACCCTGGCGCGACTTTAGATGGCAGAGAGCGTTTTGTGCAAGAATGCTTGATGGGGGCCCTGCACTCGAAAAAAAATATTGATTTTTTTCTTACCAAAGGCTGTCTGAACCTGACCTAACCCTGTCGCACAATTTTTTTTTTTCCAATCCACTTCCGCGGACCAGGAGCTCGCAACAGCCAATCACGTCGTCTCAAATTGTGACGTCATCAATTTTCGAATTTTTGCATTGCCACCGCTTTTTGCCATTTGGCATGTTTGCCACCGCTTCGCAACTCTTTCCAGGGCTGCAATGGGGTTAGGTGGTTAGGTTAGGTTAGGTCAGGTTAGGTTTGGTTAAGTTTGGTTTTGAAAATTGGATGTTGAAATTGGCTGGAATTCCCAACAGCCAATCAGAGACGCGCATGCGGAAGTGGATTGGGAAAAAAAATGTGCAACCCTGTCCCCTCTCGGAAAAATCAGTGCTCGCTTGGGGCCCCGACCTGCCATCTAAAGTCGCGGCAGGGTTTGTAAACTGGCATCCGGGGGGGCTGGCCTTCCTTCGGCCAGAAGGTGACCCTCCTACCCCCAATGGGAATGCTCCTGAAATTGATCATGAAGCCTGAAGGTGGTTTTTCTTGGAAGGTCCCCTCTAGCCTTTGGCCAAAGGGAACCTGGCAAGAGTCCCCGGACTCCGCCCAGGGGTGGCTGCCCTTCGGCCAGGAGGCAACCCCCTACCCCCCAATGGGAATGCTCCTGAAATTGATCATGGAGGTGGTTTTTCTTGGAAGGTCCCCACTAACCTTTGGCCAAAGGAAACCTAGCAAGGGTCCCCGGGCTCCGACCAGGGGTGGGTCCTGGCCTTTGGCCAGGGGGGAGTGGCTGGCCTTCGACCAGGGGGGGGGGGTAACCCCCGACCCTTCCCCCCATGGGAATGCCTCCTGACATTCGCTTTTGGCTCGGAAATTGATCTCCAGGACACGTAATATTGCATTCAAATTGAACCCCATATTTCAGAATTTCTTCAGCATCTTGGTGGCTCGGCCTCCAGACCACCCGCAAGGATCTCTGCTCCTTGGAACCCCGCTGGAACAGCGCCCCAACCCCCAAGAACCTGGTCTTCGAAACCCAAACCCCCGTTACCCAAATCCCCCTTGGTCGGTGCCCATTTCCTTCCCAGATGTTTGCCCTCTGAGACTGAAATGACGCCTCCGCAGAAATGAGCGAATTTGTTGATTTTTGGAATTTGCCAATTTCGGCAAAAACACCTGACGCAAACCTCAGGCCACAAGGTGCGAGTGCATCTGTGCTGTTCGTGTTCGTTGGTTCGTGTAAATTTCATTTACATGCAGGAAATTGGCCTTTTTCCCGGATGAAAGACTTGTGAAATGAAAGAGATCTTTTCCAAAAATCGCAGACAACAGTTACGACGCCCGACGGGTGAACTTGCTTGCCAGATTCCTCTGAGAAATCCAGTGATGCCTTGACTGATGAATCATTGATTTCTGCATTCATTGACTGAAACAAAACGCAACCTGTTGTCCTGTTCGTTTCTTCTCAGCTTGGCTTCTCTGCTCTGTTGCCGTCCTGTGCCTGTGCTCACCTCTTGGCCTTGTCTCCTTCATTGTCTGCGTTGGGATGCAAATTGTGCATGGGGGTGCTGTGAGTCGGCGGTGAGTGAGGTTCGGAGTTTTCGTGGCCTGCAGTGTCTGTTCATTGTTGCGCTTGCAGGTTTTGTTGAGGTGGGGCAGGGGGAAAGAGCAATTTTGTTTTTGTTGTGCCATTTTGTCATTTTTTCACCGATTTTGACCAAAAACTATACAGCAACGTACCACATTGAAATCTTCACCTGCACAAAAATTGGGTGCGATCGGTTAACAACTTTTCGAGTTATCGTTGCACACAAATTGTGGTTTGCTGTCCGTTGTAGACTCGCTTCGCTCGTCAATAAGCTGTAAACCCCCCCTTCAGCCCCTGAGGGCTGCATGCAGGCCAAAAAGGAGGCAATTGATAAGAAAAGATCATTCGTCTCATCTTTTTTTATCGGGAGAACTGCACTTAGACTGATTTTACAAGCACTGCATGTGAGTCAACCACTGCCATTGTTTTTTTTCTCTTCGGATCAAACACGTGGATAGTTGCACTGCCTGAAAAATGTAAAATAAATAAACCTGTGGTAAGGGTCATTTGACGAGTGCAGTGTTGGTGCCAGTAGAACTAAATCCCCAATTTTCGAAAAAGAATGGAGAAAAAGAAAGGATGTGTATGTACAGTGGAAACAAATTCATGATAGCAGAATTTTGGCATGAAAACAAAGGGAGACCTCCCTTTCAAAAACCCTTTACTCCGCCAGTCTCAAAATATTCAAATTAGATGCACTGATCACTGATCAGGACCACGTTAGCAAATGGAGGAATTTACTTTGCGGGAATATTCCTGGGAATTTTTGGAATATTCCCTCGCTCCGAACACTAAGATAAAACCAACTAAAGACTATCAGGTTGCATCAATCATACCATCAGCTCATCACATCACCATAATTGCATCAATCACGCCGTCAGCTCATCACGTCATCAAAATTGCATCAATCACATTGTCAGCTCATGGCACCATCATAAAATCTTGAAAGATGAACGTGCCTACCTAACGAGCTTTGAGCACCTGCATTTTGGAGGCAAAAATCAAAATCAACCTTTCAACAACACAGAAATATAACCCAACCCTCCTTTCAACAACACAGAAATATAACCCAACCCTGTACTGTGGATTCCCATTCGTTGATGCCTAGAATGGTGGCCTAGAATGCTGACAAAGTCTAGCAATGCCAAAGAAAAATCTTCAAATCAGAATTGGCCTAACTGCTGGTGTCATGTGCCTACAAAAGTCATTACAACTCAAAACTTATCAACAAAAATAAGTGGGCCTAATATCTGACCAACCGAAGATTCTTTGTCTTTCACAGACAAATTGAAAGATGTCACTTTGTCTGCTGTCGCAGCAAACAGGTGAGTTGACCTTGAAGTGCTCCTGAACACCAATGCTGTTATTGCTGCAGAGCCCTCATGAATCACCTTTTGCTTGGCATTTCGACCTCTTGACACATCACCTGGAAAAACAATAATGTTGGAAACAAGTGTTTTTCAGCAGAGAGAATAAACCTTCAAAAGGTCGGCATCTTTCTTACAGAATTAGGAAGGTAAGTGACCTAGAGGTTCTAGACAGAGGTTTTCAAAAGAGTTCTGGAGTGCAGTTTCTTGCTTCCAAAAGAGTTCCTGTGTGCATTTTCATGTTTTCTTTCCTTCCATTCGGAAAAAATGATGGGGCACAGGAAAGCTGCTGCTGTTTCTTGAGAAACCAGTTGCAAAAAAATCAAAAATGGACGTCGCTCAAGGAACTTGGAATCTTTTCTTTTCAGAGTTTTTGGACCAAATGTCCATTTTAGGTTCAGAGCTTGTGGCACTCTCACAGCCTCAGGGCTGGGGCAGGCGGCAGAACTGTGTACCCCAAAAACTTCCTCCTGCATAGATAAGTTTCTCCACAGGTATTTACCTACCTATTGGATAAAACTAAAAAATGAACTTAATCATCGGGACCACGCACACACGAGAGAAGAGAAAATTCAAACTTGAATATTCAAACTTGCAAAAATAAAGAACAGGTAGGCCTAAGTTGTTTCTCATGCTTTTATCAATACAAAATGACTCAACAGTGTAAAGACAAGTTTCCATTAGGACAATTATTCAGTTATGAAGTTAATTAAAAATCGACATTCCCACCGTGGGCCCGTAGTGAAAATTTTACCTGAGCACATCTTTTTGCATCAAGTGTGCATCTCTGAGGAGTATCCATGGAATTGCACTTAGTTAGTGACACTTGCCACTTGCCTTTTGAGTTGTTCTCTTGACAATGAATGTCATCTAGCAGGCAGGTCGTTTGTACCGCTTTCAACACTATGAAGAATTTCTAACCAGTGAATAAGACAATAGATCCATCTGCAAAACCAACAGCCATAAGATTGCTATTCTGATGGACAGCCAGAGCAGTTGCAGATACTGGCCTGTTGTGTGGTATGACCCTGTTTATTCTGCAACAAGTAGGTTGGCCATTTTTATCAGGCTTGTCCAAATTCCACACCTTCAGGAGAGGATTAATTCCTGGCTCATCTTCCTGGAACGGTGAGCAGAAAAAGAAAATAGTAAGTAGGTAGGTACCTACTTATTTTGGAAAATTCAGTTTGAGACTGCCATCAAGCAGCAAAGGTCTTCCAGATTGGAAACCACTTTGATCACGCAGAGAATAAAATTTCATATCTCTCGACTAAAATATTTAAGCATGATTCACATGCAACAAAAGCAGTTACCCACCTCTGCAACAAAAACGAAGGAACGAGAATACCTTGGATGCATGGGTAATTTTGAACTCTTAAGATAGGAAATGCAGGAAATTTTGAAAATCTAACCGATGCAAATGTAAATATTGAAAGCAAGGCCTTTGCAATCAGGAATGGGGAATTCTTATTGAAATTTTGCTGCATGTTCCCCCGGGAGCTAATCCGAGTGTCTGTGTGAGTTATTTTGTCCTCCCATTTATTGATTTCTTATGTTTAAAACATATGCTTTGGGATGTGGAAACAACACCAATGCAGCCTGAGTTGAAGTTGCATTTCACATGTGAGCAACTTATGTTCTTCGGGTAATGACACCCGTATCTATTCTTAAACAAGTTGGACTGAGAAATAATGAAATAAATAGGAGTAAAAAAGGGCAACAAACCAAGGCCACTACCTACAAATTTTGTCTGCATGATTGAGGAGCTTCATCAGGCTGCCTACAAAATTAAATTTCTTCAAGTAACTTTTTTCAATTCAAAACAGAAGCAGAAGTTCTGCCATTCTCCACTTATGCCTTGGGGCTTGGGTAGATGATTGTAGATGGGAGAAGAAGGCAGGAGGTTTATAAAGACTTAATTCTTTCTGCTCATTTCTTGATTTATCCACACAATTATTATTGTTCTGCTATTCTGTCAATAGCCTTTGGCTTCATCTCTGAGAAAAGCCGCTCAGAAAGCATCTTGAGAGGACAAAGGGATAAAATTTAAGTAGTCAGGAGATAACAAAAATTGATGTGATGAGCCTCGCTGGATTCATCGTGGACATGAGAGAGAATAACTCTTGTCAGAAGTCATTGACGGTTTGCCTGTGACACAGGAAAATAGGAATTTTGTTTGAAAAGGGTCAAATAAATAGGTAGATGGAATTTCACTCAAAAGCGTGAATTCCATGCCAATAATTCAATTTTGTATCATTTGCCATGTCACAAATGAGGAGATTTCTGGCTTGCCAAGGCAGAATGAATGGGCAATGGGCAACCAAAAAAATTACGAATTCACATAAATTCGTTTTTTTTTTTTGGTTTGGACCTGTTCCGTTTTTGCAAAATTCTATGGGCAACAAAGGCAGGAGGTCTCTTGGTTGGTTATGTTGCCAATCCGCAGGTTTCTGTGGTCAATCATTCAACCGGCCCCAAACCCAATTATTTCTCTCTTCCCTTATCTTTGCCTTACCATGCACTTTCCGAGATGTTTTCACCTTAAATTTTTTCTGTTAAAATGGCTATTTTGGTGTGATTGAACTCCCTCACCAACTTTTTTCTTTTAAATAGATAATTTGATGAAAATGTAGCTGATTAACCGTTAACTAACCCCAATGGTTACAAGAAGGGGAAGCTGTCGAAGTTGTTGCATCAATCTGATATGAATTTCATAGCCTTTGAATGATGTTATTTCAAACTGCCTGTTCACTAAATGAATGAAACCATCCTTGTCACCAAATATCAGTTGGCTGCGACCGCTGGATGCAACCATGACTTGCTTACCCTGTGGAACATATTCGGTCATAAAGAAGTAGGTATCAAGTCAGGATGCAAAGAAAAAAAATCACAAAGACACTTGCATCGCCAATGCCGGTGCGAGTGGTGCAAGTTGCCTGGGTGGACCACCAACTTGTTTTGGCCCCAGACACGCACTCCCCCTTAAAGCAATCACTACGCCTCCAGATATAGATTTTTATGAGGCATCTTGCCAATTCCTTCCTTTGTGGCTACTTCTTGATGAAAGCAGAACCGAACTGAATGGTGAATTGTGTCGCCAGATTTTTAAGAGGTGGGGGCAGATGAACTATGAGTTTATTCATGCAGGCCTCAGAGTCAGGACTTTTTTTTCACATCTTAAAAGCAGTCACGTCTTAAAAGACAGAGCAGACCTGAGAGACCAAACAAAAACAAAAAGACCTATTACTATAGGTAGGTAAAAGTTTGGACAAATGACAGATAGTCTAAGCCAAATAAGTTCAATGCACTGACTTATCCTACCTGAAGAAGTGTTGCGAGTTGACCGCCATCAGCATTTTTTGAAACGTCAAAAAAGGTGAATCTCCTCCACTGAAAGGAAAAAATCAATGAAAAACTGAAAACGCCACAGCTGAATAAGAATCAAAGCTCATTCTCAAAAAAGGTCCGGGCCGAGCAGTAGGTGTCGATTAAAAGCTCTCAAAAACGTTCTGGGCCTAGCAGAAGATTTAAAACCTTCGGCTTTTAAAACTGACTTGGGGTCTTGGGTATTCCATGGGGAATCAACAATTCCAGACTGGTGACTGTACTGAAAGCAAACAAACCTAACCTAACCTCTTTGTACAGAGACCACATGGCATTCCCCAGAAGTAGGCCCTAGGTACATGAGGGAGGGCACTACACGGTCTACACGGCTCCCAGAAGAATCCAGAGGTAGACTGCTTTGCGTACTGTATCAGTGCGTTTTCCGAGAGAAATTTATATGCTCCCACAGAATACTCAGAACCCCTGACTTGTTCCATCAAACGAAAACTAAGCCTCGTGCCTCCATAGCCCATCCCCAACTTGATGTTCTTTGATGTTTAAAAAAACTCACATGAATGGGTAGGCTAAAGGTAAACGTGAATAAAATCCCAAATTTCGGCAACATTTTTCTGTGATGTTCCTGACACCAAGAAAAACAAATCATAATGAAGTTTTTGAAAGATCAGCCCATTCTGTTTTTATGGGTTCCAAAAGGAGCTTCCGATTTGCCCACAAGACACCTTTGGCTATTTTTTGGACCTTTTACACCCCGCATGGAGATCTGAGAAGGTTCATGATAGGAATGAAAAAAAGACCACCAATGAGAACACAATCAACCATGCTGCGATCATAGTGTCCTGTGGATATTGCAACAAGGCTATAACAATCATTATACTTGCATTCATCATTTTTTTCATTTTTTTTTTTTTTTTGAATAATTTCATTCATAATTCACAATCACAATACTTGCATTCATTTATATTGTTCTGAATATTCTGTCAGTGTTTTGTAACAGGATCCAGTTTAGCTTGGTTGACACAGATCCCAGTTTCCTGTTCATCGTGGTAATGTTTGTTCTTGCCCAACAATGTCAAACATGACAATTGGGAATGTTACTCACTTTTCCCATAACTTTGATTTGTAGCTCCACAAAATGAACTGGTGGAATGTCGAAATGCAGAATTAGACAATGTTGACAATCTGATAGGTACCTAATTTTTGTAGGCAGGTACCTACTGTGCGAGGACATGAGAAAGAACTAAAAAGAAACATTTTATGCACATATAGGTACCTACCTGTCTACAAAAATAAAATAATTTTGTACCAAACAGAAAAGCATGGTTGATCAAATTTTCCAGAAATAATCACAGTTTCATTCCTGTCAGTCCCTCTTACCTACACTTCAACCTTTTTCAGCTTTTTCGTTATAATTTCCACCGAGAGGGATTCTTTGTTTCTTGCGGATAATCCGGTTCCAGAAATCATGATTTGTAACTACCTATTGCCAACACTATCAGCTTCCCTCTCATGAAGCAATTGATGAAGTGTGAAAGGTCAGACAGAAATGAGGTGTGATTTCTGGAAAATTTGATTAATCATGCTTTTCTATTTTGCTGTTTTTGCTGTTCTGTTTTGCTTTTCTGTTTTTCTATTTGCGTGAGCCATACCACTTCTGACTTTTTTGCAGAGGGGCAGCTTTGTCATGTATCAAGGTAAAATGATGAGATTTACGTCCACTTTTTCACATGACTCAGCTGGAGAGGGATTCTTCGGCTACTCAGATTCTGAATTCCTCTTCAGCCATCTTCAGCTGAGTCATGAGGATAAAGTGGACATCAGTCACATCCTTTTAACAACAGGACATCGGCAAAGAATCCCCATAAAATAATTCGAATGAAAAAACTTCGGTCCAAACTCAACTTTAAGCATCATTCTGAATGTTGATTAGTTTCAGTATCTGCTGATTTCCCATGGAATGGTGTATTGGTAAATGCGATTTCACCAGGCAGGAACCTACCTATTTTGTAGGTTAGGTACTCATAAAGTGACTACAAAATTGGTTATCATATGCCATTATCACACTGAGAATTTCGTACTCATATTAAGGTGTAGGTACAGCGCCGGCTCTAGGTTTTTCTCCACCCTGGGCAAAGATGAAGTTTGGCACCCCTGGCCCCCTGCCAGCCTTTTGAGAACCCTGCCCCGACCCGACCTCACCCCAAATTAAATGTATACACACAGGTCTTAGGAACTCCTAACCGTTCTGTTTTCAATTATTATTAAATGTCAGTGATGTGCCCACTGCCCTACCCAGTTTCTCGAAGGGAAATTAACGCACAAATTATAAGTTTTTGAAATCTATCATTGACTTACATCTGTTTAGTTTCAACAAACAATGAGTTTGTTGAAGAGTAAAAAAGGCCAGGAGACACGTTTTGTCACTTGTGGGGTTTTTATGACAGTAAATGTTTACGAAAAGTGTTGCAAATGGCAATGGCGGTCGCGGCACTACTCAGCATATTTCCTTTTTTTTTGGGTATCTGAGGTTGTTTGGTTGGGCATCAGAAAATCGGGGCAAATCGGCACCCTTTTTTGTCCCATTGGCGGCATGGCGTCCTGGGAAAATGCCAGTCTGCCCATGCGGTTGAGCCGGCCCTGCATAGGTTAACAATAATAGGTAAATTCTTCACATCTTGCAGCCATGCAACAATCTTGTCCAAAATTTACCCAACCCCGGTCTACGTATCATAATTTGTGTCACTAACCTGCAACAATGCCATGGCATCAAATCTGTTTATCAAGCCATAAAGTGCGATTGCTAGGACCTATTGCAGGATCATGACGTCAGAAAAAAGTGTCATAACACTCAAGTGGGCCAATAATTTCGATCATGAAAACCCAAATCTTCTAAGCTTTCATTTCTTTTTCTTCCATGTAAATAGGTAGAGCTAAGTTACGTTTTGGTTCTGAATGAGGTCCCTGAACCATAGGTACCTAACTACAGTGGCATATGTGGAGAATTTAAATCCCTGGAGGGGAGAAAAGCTGTAGAAAAGTCACATGTGCAGAAAAATCACAACAAGAAATTCACGAGACAGGGTTGTTCGTTTAAAACATTCTGTTTAAAACAATCTGTTTTAAACATGTTTTAAACAACCACGACTTGTTTCAAACAATTTGTTTAAAACAAAATTGTGTTTTAAACCTGTTTTAAACATGTTTAAAACAACCGCAACTTGTTTGAAATGCTTTCGTTTAAAACAATCTGCAAAAACAAAAAAAAAATGCTTTTTGCTTATTTCCTCAATTTTCAACGTGTTTCTGTTGTTGTTATTAATAAAACCATTATTGTTGCCTTTGTCAAGTACCATTGTCACTAAATTGTTGCAAAATTAGCATTGGCAGCTTTTGGAACACGTTTGAAACTGTTTAAAACACATTTAAAACACGTTTTAAACAACGGGAAAAAACAGATGAAAAAAAATGTTTAAAACAAAAAAACATGTTTTAAACGTTTAAAACGTTTTTTATGTTTTTTAAGAAAAAAACATGTTTTTTTCCAACCCTGTCACGAGAAAATATCGGGGAAAATCAGAACTTTGGAGAGCGTCTGGTGGCCATTGCGATGCTCTGTGTCAGTCACATGCAGGGTTGCAATGATTTGAACAAACATTTAAAACATGTTTAAAATAAGGCTCATGTTTTAAACAGTCAGTCACATGCAGGTTTGCAATGATTTGAACAAACGTTTAAAACATGTTTAAAATAAGGCTCACGTTTTAAACAGTTCTTTTTGTGGCCCATTCTCGATTCGATTGATGCTGATTACCTACAGTAGTTTACAAGTGAAACACTTGAATTTGGTGTAGTCTCTTGTTTTTCTTTCCCTCCTGGTTATCTGTTACCTACTTCTATATGGGCCGCCTAGTGAGTCCGTTAACTGCTTTACGGCAATTTACTTGGAGTTCCTGGCAGCAATCACTCCATGCTTGCAATCACATCCACTGGGCAGTAGCTCGCAGATATTTGTCATGGGTGACTTAACCTCAATGTCCTTCCTTGTCCGCCGGACCATGTAACCTGAGGGATTGCAGCACGTATGTGATAGATTTTCTCTGGACCTAGTTGTGAATTGTCATTCGTCCCACTGACATGCTTTTGCCCACCATTCGGCACAGCTAATTTCTTATTTTTCATTGTCCCCAATCGACATTTGTACCTATCAATAAGAGCCTTCGCAGGCACGAACGACGCATCTTAAAATAAGTGCTCATGCTTTAAACAGGTTGATTGTTTTGCATGTCCCATTCTCCCTTACCGGTCAAGCCCGAGCGCCGTGCATTTACAGTCCGCAAAAAAAACAAACCGTTTACGAGCGACGTAGATAAGACGTCAAGACCGGCATGATGTGATTGTACGGACGACGTAAATAAACGTCGGCATGGGTATTCCATTTTCAAGGGATCCTGAATTTAATTACGTAATATCACACCTACTTCTAAATATGGGCACAGCCGGAAAGAGGAAAATCAGCGATTTAGCACACGTTCTTTAGCCGCAAATTTACTTGGTCCAACCGTTCCTGGCAATCAGCATCACTTTTCAAATTTCCCGCTTTTTTCAATCACAGGTTCCTGTTGGGCTGTTGAAGCTCGCCTATTTTTGCGCGATCGCGTGACATCTGCGCCCGCCGAAACTTTGAATGTCCTTCGCGGTTGAAAGACGCGCGATCAGCCGACGCTTGTTTCACGTGAATTGTTGCATTCGTTCAGAAATGCGTCGCATGTGACAGATTTTCCTTTTTTCCATTTTGCTCAATTTTGATTCGGTCCTACTGAAGCGTTTTGTGGCATCCATTGGCTCAGCTATTTTTTGTGGAGGTGTTTTTATTTGTTGAAAACATAAATTATAGGCGATTTGTAACGACAGATCAGATAATCTGGCCTTCGCAGTGGGCGAAATGCATGCGATTTCCGATTTTTCCGTTTTTCGACAAATGCCTTGCAGATATTATTATTCCGTCAGGTGTGACATTCCGTGTTTCCGAAACGCGCTGAAAAACATTTTAAAACCAGAATTCGCAATTTCGGGCTTGACCGGTTAATTCCAAAATGATCTTGGCCGCATATAGGCCTACCAGTTTGACAAATACGACAAGAGATGCAATCGATAAACTACTTTGCTCTCCTTGATTTCTGCAATCTTGATCCTGTTGTAGGTATACCAGCTCAGGCTAAGTTCAAGACAATTTTTACCTGTACCATTGATTTTTTTAACTATGTTGGGGGGCTGCCGACAGGCAAGAAAGCCTGTGTGATCAGTGGTATCTCCGGGAGGGCATCATTTTTTTGTCACGGCAAACCACGGATAGCAGCAAAATGGCTCAGGATTCAACCAGGGCACGTGATCACTTTATTCCAGAGGGAACCGGTAAAGTGAGAAATCCGTTCTTCCCACCTTGGTTTAATGCCAGTAGGCCTATTCGCCAAAAATACTTCAAAACGCTTGAACCTTTTCTCTTCCTTGCTCCTAAAATCAATATCTCTTCCTTACCAAAAGAATCTGAATTGCATTGCATTTCAAATGTTTTTTAAAACTGCTTGTTTTTACATTTCAAATAAAACACTGTTTGGCTATATTTTTTCACTTTGTTGTCTTTCTGTGTTTTGTTACCACCTTTCATTCATTCAGACAGACTCAATTGCAGTGCATCGGTACCGGTCACAGAAACCCCAAACATATCAGTATCGATGTGCAACCACATTAGATGTATTAAACAAGAAGCATTTGACACGTCGCACCTTTTTTCTGCGGTTTCTCATTTTATGTTTCTCATTTTTCAACAAATTATGGCAGTTTGACAAAAACACTGGAAAAAAAGCACCTAATTTATTGCTGACAAAAATGGTTTCAGAACAGCAGACAACAATTTGAATTTTAAATGCCGTGTTGTTTTCATATAACAAGCAGGTACCTACAGATCAACCTCATGTCCCGTGAATGATGCTCATCGGGATTGGCAAAAAATGAAATGTCATGTTTTACCGAATGAGAAGACATTGGATTTATGGAGCTTACGGTCGTGTTGACATGTCCTTGTGTCACTTATCCAGTGAAAGTTTCAAAGTAGGTATGTATCCATCCACATTGAACATTTCCGTAAGCAAATTGGATTCGCCAAAAGTTTTGTTAAAATGCAATGACGATAACAACTGAAAGCACAGCGAAAAGCAAAACCTCAATTATAAATTGCTGACAAAAATGTTGTCGAACAGATCCACCCACGCTCACTCGATCAGTTCAGAAGTTTAATGAAATTTCAAAACACCGAAACCAAACTTTCTTGCTCTGTTTGTGCATAATTGGTGCTTCAATTGGGCGCAATGAATCTGATGACTTGGCATCTCCGAGCTGTTGATGTCTGGTGATGCTGACGTCGGGGACGGACAGCAGACGCGCCATTCGGGAATTTTTTTTTTCAATGTTTTCGGCGCGAAAAAAAAAGTTTTTTTTATTGTTTCAGCAGAAAGACAAAAGTCCAACGAGCAAGTGCCTGCATCTCAACGGCAGGGTGTTCGGATTTTGCAGAACTTGGACTTGGCCGGACAGGTCGCCGTAATGTGCAAGCCAGCAAGTAGCCGCTGCATCAAGGCTGTCATTTTGATATACCCTTTCACAACATTCACGCGTTGCTCCACAGTCAGACGATTCATTCTGACGACCAATGCTGCTTGCAAGCGGTTGTGATATGTCGCACAGGAGCAGTTGTCGACATCCACTGCCTGGACAGGACCGGACTGTGGGCGCACCAACCTTCAAGTTTTTATATGCGCAGGAGCAGCAAAATTTTTGCCCCTCTCCATTCCCAATTGAGTGCCCTCATCGTGTGCCAGGCAAATCACCGGCCCACCCTGTTGCGATTGCATTGCCAAAGTCAAAGGATGTTTATTATTAACGAGTCATGCACACACAGACGGACGCCGATAACATTTTTGAAAATTCTCCTGATATTGCTTGCTAATTAGCGAGTCCAATCGCACCGCAGGTGTTCGAAAGCAGAGCTACGTCTTTTCAATGGACACGGCCACTTGCAAGCGTCTTTTTCGTTTCCTTTTTCGCCGTTCACCCTTTAAACAAGCAGGTACCTACAAGAACAACCCATTCCCGTGAAACATTTCATCGGGATTGGAAAAAAATGAAATGTCATGTTTTACCTAATGGGAAAACATTGAGACCTATGGAGCCTACGGTCGTGTTGACATGTCCTTGTGTCACTTATCCAGAGGAAAGAGCAAAGTAGGTAGGTATGTATCCAAATCCAACCATTGAACATTTCCGTAATGCAAATTGGATTTCGTCAAAAGTTTTGTTAAAATGCAATGACGATAACAACAGAAAGCACAGCGAAAAGCAAAACCTCAATTATAAATTTCATTTTGTCGAACAGATCCATGCTCACTCGATCAGTTCAGAAGTTTAATGAAATTTAAAAACACACAAACCAAACTTTCTTGCTCTGTTTGTGCAAATTGTGCTTCAATTGGGCGCATATCTTCTGTGACGTGGCGTCTCCGAGCTGTTGATGTCTTGTGGGTGAACCATGACTTTGAGTCAACGGAATGATATCTGAATCTGACTGCCAAATTTGGTAAAATATCGGCACAAACGCATCAGAAATTGGTAATCAAACATGTCAATTTTGAATTCGAGCCTCGAGGCCAGCCAAATTGACCGACGTGAATGAATGCAATTTGAAATTCTATTTATTTCTATTTATATTATCCAAAAGCATACATACATCTGGGGCAAAGACACAGTATTCAACAATGATTGTTTTAACAAATGCACAGAATATTGGTACATTATCAGTCAACACCAACCTCTCAATCCAGCAGCCAACAGGCGGGAAGACGGAAAAGACGGGACGAAACGGGTCGACAGGTCATGACGGGCCAAAGGCGGCCATGCATTGCATCATTTGTGTCACTTTTCAAAATACCTCCAGATCGAAAGTGCAATGTGGCGTCATTTTTCTTGACGGGTCACCATCAAAAATCTTGATGGGTTAAGACGGGGCAAGGGCGTCCGTACATTTTTTTCTGCAAGAATAATTTTCTCAATTTTTTCTCGCGTCCCGTCGTGAGCGGTCTCGACCCGTCGGCACAATTTTTTCCAATCCACTTCCGTGGACCAGGAGCTCGCAACAGCCAATCCCGTCGTCTGAAATTGTGACGTCATCAATTTTGGGATTTTTGGCATTTTTGCCTTGTCAACGCTTTTGCCATTTGGCATGTTTGCCACCGCTTCGCAACTCTTTCTCGGGTCGCAATGTGGTCAGGTAAGGTTAGGTCAGGTTCGGTTTGGTTTATTCAGGTTTTGAAAATTGAATGTTGAAATTGGCTGGAATTCCCATCAAACCAATCAGAAATGCGCATGCGGAAGTGGATTGGAAAAAAAAATGTGCGTCCCGTCGTGATCCGTCTCGTCCCGTCGTGACCGGTCTCGTCCCGTCGTGACCTGTCTCGTCCCGTCGTGACCCGTCTCATCCCGTCGTGACCCGTCTCGTCCCGTCGTGACCCGTTTTGTCCCGTCGCGACCCGTCTTTTAGTCAAAAATTTTTTCAATGTGGCGTCATTTTTCTTGACAGATCACATCAAAATCTTGACGGGTCAAGACGGGACAAAGGTGTCCGTACATTTTTTTCTCCACAAATATTTTTCTCATTTTTTTTCTCGCGTCCCATCGTGGTCTCGTCCCGTCGTGACCCGTCTCGTTCTGTCGTGACCCGTCTCGTTCCGTTGCGACCCGTCTCGTCCCGAAGTGACCCGTCTCGTCCGTCTTTTGGTCACCTGTCATAAAATATGTGTCGTGTATGGCCAGCTTAAGTGACCCATTTTGTCCCGTCGCGACCCGTCTTTTGGTCACACCCACCAGCAGGCACATGTGTTTATGTTGAACCAATGCACAAGCGTCTGCGCAGAAACGTCTGCACTAAAAGCCTTCAATCACTTCAAATAGGCATTTCGGTTCACAGGCATTTCGGTTCACTAAAACCAAAATGTGTTCGCGGCTCAGTGGCCAAAAAATTACCTGTTTTTATTCAAATCCAGGAGTCGTGGCCAGCTCTCGGGGAACATCAGTAGGCCTACTTCGAAAACCAAAAGTGTCCCACCCTCAGAGGCACATTTTTTATTTCCAATCCACTTCTGCAAGCGCGTCTCTGATTGGTTGTTGGGAATTCCAACCAATTTCAACACTTAACTTTCGAAATCTAACTTAACCGAACCTAACCTGACCTAACCCTTTTGCGACCAAAGAAAGAGTTGCGAAGCGGTGGCAAACATTCCAAATGGCAAAAAGCGGTGTAAAAGCAAAACTGCCAAAATTGATGACGTCACACATTCAGACGACGTGATTGGCTGTTGTGATGCTGTTTTTTTTATTTTTTTTTTTATTTCTGGGGATAGAGTCCCCCCGTCGGCGCAACCGAAGGACACAATGTCCGGAGTCAAAAGATGTCATAAAAAAAAACCGATGCCGATATGGCTTTTGCGCAACGATTTGGTGCACCAGATTCCCAGGCACCATGACAAGTCAATTTAAAAAGGGATGCGATGATTCGCAATTGGTCAAAAAGGAAAAGAGAGCGTCAGAAAGCCATATGGCAAAGGTAACCAGCAATGCGGTTAGGTAATCAATGTCATAAGACATTTTACCAAATATCATGCCGCAGAGGCAAATTAATGAATTTTGAATATTTCAAAGCGCCGGCCAGTAAAAGAAAGACATGCACAAACAAACAAGACAATACAAAATGAAAATCGAATGATAATAAGATGTGTTCGTACCTGATCCCGATTACCGTTTATGCCACAGAATGCCATCACAATCCGTTGAAATTTTTGTGGCCAGAATTAGACAGAAAATAAAATTCCAAGTCACACGAGTGGCAAATGAAAAGTACCCTTGATGTCAGTAAAAAATAAAGGAAAGAGGAAGAAGGGGGGCAAATTAGAATTCTAATTTCTAATTTCTAATTTTATTTCTTACAAAAAAATTCCCAGATGAATTCAAGAAAGTGGAAAGGGGAACAATTCAATTTTTTCAAGGATATGAAGAGAGAGAAAATGAAACTTACGGCAGGATGCATCATGCATTGCATGGAATCCAGATCAGAAAAAGCAGGCAAGATGATGCATAAATTGATGCGGGTAAATACCTAACTACCTAGGTACCTAAGTCCTTAGTGAAGTGGAAGCACTTTTTAAGGTGAGTAACTTGGCATGAGACGCAGAAGCGAATTGAGCTTCTGTTATGTTAAAGACATTTTGGGGAAAATGTAACTGATTCCACAAAAACAGGTAACGGTGAAAGAATGAATAGGTACCTGTCGATGTTTTTGTTGAGGATAGGAGATGTCTTGTCTTTATTTATTTATTTTTGAACAACAAAACAGTGACATGATCGGCACTGCTGACAAAAACAACATCACACAACAGGTCAAAGAGTCAAAAACTTAAAATCAACTGTGAACATTTGGGTTGGTGCGGGAGATTCGTGCCATAGGATCTGAAATCAGTGGAGCATTCTTTGGAAGGCATGGTTGATGGAAAAAAAGTATTAGCGTAGGCTGAATGCCGAGCCAGTGGTGAAAAAGCTAAGGCC
>JASGXE010010401.1:0-14641 GCA_030068105.1 Sinentomon sp. SZTP_YWyxl | reverse complement strand
CCTGTAACCAGTGACCAGTGCAATCTTTGGGCCACAGTTCGCCACTTCAGTAGATATCAAAAAAGATCAGAAGCTGGCGCAAGCACTTTGGGTTGCTAGAATAACGTCAAATTTTAGATCGTCTTTTTTTTTTTTTTTGTTTAATTTAAGACAAAAATGCCAGTCTGGCACCTTGCGGCGCATGACAAATGGTCAAATGTTTGACGACGTTAGTGTAGGAAGTCAATTAAACCAAAAGATGTCATTTGACTGGTTACAGGGTTGGGCATAGGGGGGGGGCTACCCCCCCTGGCCTTCGGCCGAGGTTACCCCCCAAGCCTTTTTCCGACGGTACCCTTGGCCGAAGGCCAAGGGTACCGTCGGAAAAAGGTGGGAAAAGAGTCCTGGTGTGTGTGCAGGGCACACACCAGGACTTCAATAGGAGCAACATTGGTTTCTTTGTACTTTCTGTTTTTGATTCCCACTGCCGGAAAAAGGCTAGGGGGGGGGGGGTAACCTCTGCCTTTGGCCGAGGTTACCCCCCCTACCCCCCACCCTAGAATGTTGCTGTCAAAGTCCTTCCTGGTGTGTGCCCTGCACACACCAGGAAGGACTTCAATAGCAACATTCTGTTTCTTTTGTACCTACCTACTTCCTTTTTGATTCCCCTGCCGGAAAAAGGCCAGGGGAGGGGTAACCTCGGCCTTTGGCTCAGGTTACCCCCTAGCCTTTCTCCAAGGGTACCTTTGGCCAAAGTCCTCGTGTGTCCTGCACACACCAGGAAGGACTTCAATAGCAACATTCTGTTTCTTTTGTAATTCCTGTTTTGATTCCCCTGCCGGAAAAAGGCTAGGGGGGGGGGTAACCTCGACCTTCGGCCGATGTTACCCCCTAGCCTTTTTCCGAGGGGACCCTTGGCCGAAGTCCTGGTGTGTGCACTGCACACCCCAGGACTTCAATAGCTACATTCTGTTTCTTTTGTACTTTCTGTTTTGATTTACAGAAAATGGTAAAATGAAAAAAAACTCATCCTGAAAGTCGTGTCCGACAGTTATTTCCTTGCTCCATCTATTGCGACTGCAAACCCTCCAGGATAAGAAAAAAAGGACCTGAAATGTCGTAAAATGGCATCTGAGGACCCCTAATTTTTCAAAAAAGCTGCAGCTTTTGAAACCCCCTGCCGGGGGCGCTGCCCCCTGGACCCCCGCTGGGGGCGCAGCCCCCCAGACCCCTGCACTTTCGGTGCCCTACCCCCCCCCCCCCCGTCGTAGACCTCTTTACCCCCCCTCTAAGGTACCCTACCTTGCCCATCCCTGACTGGCTACAACCTGGCCTCACTGGTGCACTCATATCAGTCACCCTCACCCAGTTAGATTAGAGTTGCAATGAGGCTTCCGGATGAGACGCTCCAGCGTTTCGGCAGGATGGCTTGGCATTCTAAATACAAGGATATCTGCAAAAAGGCAAGGAGTCCGAAGCCATCCTGCTGAAATGGAGAAGGAGACTTAGGCCCCATCTGATTAACTTCAACAGGTGGTTCATCAGGAAATGGGCCAGAGGTTCAAACGCCGAAGCGGTAAGTAGATCCCTCCGTCCGACCCATTTCCATCAGCACCACTGTTGCATAGGTATGATGGTGTCAATGTCTGATGTCAACATTCGGGTCATTGGGTTGGACTAAAGGCAGCAGAATCGTCAATGACCTAAAAAAGAATTGATGGAGCGAGTAAGCTGGGCAGGTAGGTAGGTACATTCTGAGCTCCAGTTTTAGAATAGTGGAAGCCATCCTCGGAGATAGCTCTTATTAGCTCTATAGAGATTTGGCTCTGAAGAGCTATCTCAACCCAAAGATTCCTGCTGCATCCACTGTCACCCACAACCGAGTTCTTCTTCTTTGTGTCTTATGGACAGATAGCCTGAGGCTGGTGGTCCGACCGTTTTATGTTTTTGTTGTGCCGTCATCCATGGTCCCGGCGAGGCACTGGCAAATGTCACCTGAGAGTAGCTGCTCCAGCACCCACCGCTCCAGGCACCCAATCAAGGGTCCCGGCGAGGTACCGGCATACTCCCGAGGGCAATTGCAACAGCACCCACCGCTCCAGGTCCAAAGACCACAGTCACAACTGCCGACACTGCCGGTATTATGGCATTGCCAACCCGCAGGAAACCGACGTCGAGTATCGGCGGGTGATACCAAGTGGCTTCTGTGTTCATGTAACCTGCCAGGCCTCTGTCTTGGACCTGGAGCTAGGTGTTCTTTAACGTGCGCAGTGTGATGCTGCACACGGGACCTCCTTCTTAAAGTCCCATCCGAAGGACTAACAGACTGGCCACTTAAGTCTGTCTTTCCGACCGAATTCACCATGCCTCGCCGGAGGAGGATGCACACAAGCAGGGATGGGTAAATTGGAAATTGGACACGTATTATACGTGACGTATTATACTCACGTATAATACGCGTATAAAACGTATAAAACCAAAAAAAGACATGTGGCACGTAGTTTTTCTCGTTATTTTGAGCACATCTCAATGCAAGTGAGCAGGCGGGCCTAAATTAAAAGAGAAAAGATCAGCAACAGGATAAGTCTTTTCAACAGTTGCAAAAAGAACACAGGCAGGTAGCTAGATAGATACGAGTACCTACCAAATGCTGACAACAATTTTATTGTTAGGCAAGTCTGGCTATTGCTGCTGCCTTTTCCATGCAAAAGATGAGCAGAAACAACTCCCTTTTTGCTATTGGAATGGTGTCATTTTGTGGTCATTGTTTTGCCTGCAAATTTCCACAAGATCAGAAAAGAGCAGTAACCAACAAACAAAACCCTGCACGAAATTGGTTGGGTCTGAATCAATTAAAAAATGTGTTAATTGATCAGGCATCAAAATTGTTGTTGGGAGCCTAAAAAAAAGTTTGAAAACTGGTTTTCGCCAACATTTGATTCATACAGAGGGTCAAGGCATAACATGCTTTTCATTGTTTGCATTGGGAGCCCAGAACAGTTTTTGGCATATTCAACATCCTCTTCTAAATTTTACGAAATTGTTTACCTTTGAGCAGCAGCAGCAGTTGCTTTTGAAAAAGGATAACAGAAGTAGGTAAGTGGCATCTTTTTCGAGATAAAAATAATGTTTGGAAAACCTGAAAGGAAAAATTGCATCTCCAAAAACATTAATACGAGAAACCCCAGAGGAAGAGTAGTTTGGGGCATTGCGGGATAGAGAGAAGTGAAGGTCACATTATTTTTTCCATTTTTGAATGAGTTTAATTTTGCACATGGTGTCTTGGATTTACTAAAACATTGCTGCATCTCATTTGGGCATAAACAGCACCATTTCTCATCAAACAAATCTTATCAACAGCTCACTCTTGATCCATTGCTGTGGTTATCTTGAAATTAAAATTCAAGCATTGCACCTTGAATCTGTTAGTAAACTGAAGGAGCAAATAGTTTAGTTAAGAAAATAAATTGAAGTATTTTAACTTGTGGCATGGGTGAACCATGACACATCCCATCTTCCCACTGACCGTATTCATTTTGTACCGATATTAGGCCCAATATGAGCCTTTTGAAAACTAATTCAAAGTGCAGACAAAGCAATTCCCAGCATTGCCGATCAGTTGGGCTTAACCCCATAGTGGCTTTATCCTGATAAACCCAAACAATGATCATCATGCGATGGCTGTACTCCTTTATTTGCTTTTAAGTCAGGAAAAATGAAGCCCATTACGGAGAAAAAATGTGAAAACATCCAGTCAATGAAAAGAAAATTCCCAGTCCCATTATTTCATACAACATGAACGAATCGACTTGACATAACTGGCTCAAATGTCGACATGTTCATGCACAGGTATTGTTTCTTGACCCTATTCATTTTCGTTTAAACTTCTTTAATTATCTGAGGAAATACATATCTTACGACTCTGGCAATATGCCCAATCAATTTACCTGCCAAGTTGCACCCCAAAAACATGTGCCATGTGCTGACATCCGCCGAAACGTATAATACGTGGGTTTTATACGTACGTATAATACTACGTATAATACCGTAAATTTTACCGTATAATACGTGACGTATTATACCTACCCATCCCTGCACACAAGTGCCATGGCAAATTTCATTTACCATGCCTCGCCGAGGGAGGATGCACACACAAGTGCCACGGTAAATCTCGTGTCCCAGCTGGGATCCGAACCCGCAATCTTCAGATTACGAGTCCGACGCGCTAAGCACTGCGCCACGAGGGTCGGACAATTCAAGGGTCGGTCGGAGTTCAAGCTTTTCTCCGTGATGCTGATTTGATTTCCCTGGAAGCGGTGGTTAAAGCGATCAAATCATCAAAGAACTCCACTTTCAATGTCATTGATTCCATACCTATGGCGTTCCTTAACCCCTCAAGCCCGGAATAACAAATTCGGGTTTTACAATGGTATTCTGCAATTTTCGGCAACACGGAGTGTCGCTCCCGCCGGAATATAAATTTTTGCAAGGATTTTCGAAAAACGGAAAAAGCAGAAATGCATGCATTTCCCGCTCAACCAATTTCTGCTCTGTGTCAATAAAATCACCCATATGTTAATGTTTTCAACCAATAGAAACACCTTCGCACAAAAAAAACTGGCCATAACACCCACAAACTGCTGAAAACCGCACCAAAATTGAGCAAAAACTGGAAAAAAACAGGAAATTTCAACACGACGCCATTTCAAATTTCAAAACGACTGCAGCAAAAAAAACTTAAACTTAAACTTGTGTAAGGTTTTCGGGGTGTTCCCCAGGGCTTCTTTTCGCCCACATCAACCCATTCATACTTTGCGCCTTACTCTGGCGCCATTCATACCAATCATTCCCACAATACCCCAACTGGTGTCGGTACTCCTGTACCATGTGTCGGTGCTATTATGTTTCTGTAACTTGCCGCCACTCTTGGACGGACTAAGTGTTCTTTTACGTGCACATGGTGAATTGCACACTGTAACGGAGAGAGACCACAGGGGGAGAAAAACAGCCTTCGGACTTTCAAAAGCTAAGGTACCTATCAAAATATTGAGATCACCAACCTCTTGAATCAGGTTCTGCAAAACTTCTTCCCTCATTTGGATGATGTAACACCAAGGGTCATAGTTTGAGGTAATAGCACCAAACCTCTCAAGTAATAATCGAACTATGAACACTAGGCATCTAGGCATGCCATACAAATGATCTGACTTCTCATAATCAGCCAAGAAAGCTAGAACCTAGTTTTTATTCAATAGTATAAAGGGAAAAAACAATTCTTAGGTAGCACAGCTCATCGTTTCAAGTGAGGAAAGGATAGTGAGCTCACTGCAAAGGATCAAACAAAGACCGCCTTCTGGATAAAAACTCCTCTGGCCAGAGAGCACAAACACAGAACAGATTAAAACTCCTAAGAAAATATGGCACAGAACAGTGTGAATAAAATGAAAGTGAAATGACTAGATAACAGGTACATGAAGTTTAATTGCACAACTGGTGGTACACAGAACATCCTCAAAGGAACAATTGATCGGGTGAAGACTCAGGACTCCATGTCCATGTGTTTGATAAGTCCCCTTCACAGAGATGTGCAATTCAGGTTCTTCAAAGAAGGAAAGTCCATCCAGTAAACGTCAGAAACATGCATCACAACTCTTCTGACAAATGTGATGCCTTCTTCCAAGAATGTTGGCTGCGGTGATGTGTTGGACTCTACCGGTGACACTATTTTCACCAAAATTGAAAGACTCAAGGAAACAATATTCCCTGCAAATGTGGCTACCAACTTTTGAGCAAAATGACTTTCATCCTTCTCTGCATATGCAAGCTGCAATTATTCTTAAGGGAACAACATTTCAAACAGTTTGAATGAGGCTTCTCAAGGAAACAATGTTTCACCCTTTCGGTGACAAGTGGGTCCCAACCCTTCCCTCCTAGAGAAGTGGGAAAAGAATAGTTTGTAATTTGAGTAGCCATAAACAGAAACCTACCTACCTAAACAATAAATCCTATAACATGTTTGGGACAGTACCTACATGAATGCTACATGCCCCCCCCCAACGCTGACAATGCACCACCGTGCATGATGAAGAAAAAAAATCAATTTTTTTTTTCTTCATGCTACAACCACACAAAACCAAAAGAAAAGAATGAAACAAAATGAAAAGAAAAAAACCAATGAAACAAGAAATGGGCTCCCAACCTGCCCTCAGACCCAAACCAACACCGGTAGCCAATATCACCCCTGCAAGTCACAATTTCCACTCATAAACGAGCGGCTTTGCAGAGGTAACACCAACCAAAATCCGGGACCAGTCAAGATCCTTAAGCAAGCCCCCATTTCCACCATGGCGACTCCTCACACATGTATTAGGTTGGGTACCAACCTGCACCATGGTACACAAAAATTGATCTGCAGAACAGATCAAAACAAAACCCAACCTAAAGCAGAAACAAACAACCAAAAGTATGCACACTTTCACCAAAGGAAATGGATCTACCTTGCATCATTTCTCCAAGACCAATCAGCTACTATCCTCCGCACCAAGTCCACAACCACTGACGGAAACTCCTGCCCATTACTTAAAGAATCACTCAACAACAATGTAGCTGCAATGACCTCTTCCATTGTATGACCATGTATTACCTCACTCAACATCTCTTCTGAAAACGTGGCAAAAGGATATAAAAGCTTAAAAACCTGGCCATTCGAAACCTGAGTACACGGAAACCGATTCTCACAAAACATATTCAACAAATGACGAGCAATACTACAATAATCCTCATACGAGCAAGACAAAGCCAAAACCAAAACCAGATGAGCAAAACCAAAAATCCAAGCAGAATCTCCGGAAGCCTTATTCTCCTCAAATTGAAATACCTGAGCAAAACCGTCATACATGTTGAGATCAGCATCAACATCTACAAGAGCCACAAAAACACTGTCTGAATGAACTTCACAAACTCTATCCTGGCAAACCTGTTTCTTTGAAATCCTATAGTTCAATGCTTCTGGAGAAACAACTCGACTGAAGTAATCAACTAAAACATTCTGCTTGCCTGGACAATGCTTCAACACCATGTCATATGAAGAGAGTTTGATCGCCCATCTGCCTATTTTCCCTCTCAATGTTTTGAATGAATGAAGATACGTCACTGCTGTATTATCCGTGTAGACCTCAAATTGTTCATCCTGAAGAAAGGTATGAAATTTCTCAATAGCCATAACCACTGCATATAACTCACTAACAGTTGACGGCCAATTCCTTTGATATCCTTTCAAGCATTTGCTATAAAAGGCAACTGGATACTCCTTTCCAAGATTGTCCACCTGGCTAAGCATAGCTGCTATGGCTACTGAGGATGCATCAGTTGTTAGTCTGTACTTCCGACCAGAAACCGGGATGTACAAGGCAATTTGTTCTGCTAGAACCTTCTTCAAGGCATCAAATGATACTTGCGCTTCTGCATTCCATCTGAATTTCTTAGGCGTGGATCCTCTTCGCAATTGATTCAGAGGTTCCATAAGATCCGATGCACAAGGTATGTGTTTAACAAAAAACCCACAGCACCCAAAAAACTCTGTAACTTCTTCACAGTATCTGGAACTGGAATGTCCAAGATAGCCTTCACTTTATCAGGATTTGGAGTGACCTTTCCCCCAGAAATGACGTGCCCAAGATATTCAACACTTTTTGTTGCAATATGACATTTTTTGTTCAACGACACACCACTCTCCTGCAAAGCAAACAATACTTGAGCTAAATGCACCCTGTGTTCTTCTAGATTTTTGCTGAAAATTATTATATCATCAATGAAAGCCACTGCATAATGTCTGTGTGGATGCAAAATTTTATTGATAGCTGCTTGGAAAACCGGAGAACTATTCTTCAAACCCTGCATCATTCTCAATGGAGAATACTGACCAAATGGCGTCACAAAAGAACACATATCCCTTGTTGCCTGATCTTTGATAGGTATATTGTAAAAACTGTCCGATATATCCAGAAGCGAAAATACCTCAGACCCAGAGAACATCCTAAAGATGGAGTCAGGTCTACGAAGTGGCGAACAAACCGAGACCGTCTGTTTATTAAGCTTCTTGTAATTGATTGTGAGCCTATACTTCCCTGGTTCCTTCTTCTTGACAAGAATAACTGGAGCTGCATATGGAGACTGACTGGGTGCAATGAGATTCTGATCAAGTAACTTCTGAACAATCTGTTCTAACACCTCCTCCTGTTGAGGGCTCATTGGATATGGCGCAAGCCTGATTGGATCATTCCTCACAAGTTGTATCTTGAATTCACTATCCTGAATGCACCCAATCTCTTGCCGGAACAGAATGGAGTGCTGCTCCAAAATGTGCTTGAAACCTGACAATTCCTCAGCGGACAGAGCGTCTCCAAACCTAACATCCTTAAGAGTATCACTATACATGTCAACATCCCTCAGGTATGACGTGTCTGAATCAATTGTGATAGCAGCCCACAAATCCTTGGCATCAAAGTCCAATGACTCCTCTCTACCCACTTTCTCAACTACATCTCTCTGTATCATGTGGCAATGTGTTGTGTTCTCCTCCTGTTCCCTTGACAAACAAAGCAAATCATAGCTCTTTCCTGCAACAGTATACATCTCTTTCTCAAAGTCCAAAACAATCTGAAAATGCCTAATTATGTTCAAACCAACAATGAATCTCGCTGAAAGTTTATCCAAAACAAAAAATGTGAAGCCTGCTCTCTCTCCATGCAGAGTCAATGACAACTGAATACAACCCCTGTATTGACACTCTTGTTTGGTAAAGCTGGCAAGACTCAATCTAGATTGTTGAAGAGGAAGATGACCAAAATACTTGTGATAAATATCATATCGCATCAAAGAAACCGGACTTCCTGTGTCTACTAGAGCAGGAAATGATATGCTACCAAAATGGAGAGGAAGCATGGGATATCCCCTTTGACCATTCTTTCCACCAAAACCGACACGTTTGCTTTGCCTGTCCTCACATCTGATACCTTCCGTTTCCCCAATATCAGACTGCACATGAGAAACTTCATCCACCTCCCCATCACTGATCTGTGGAATCATACTGGCTCCATCAGTGACCCTACCATCCTTCAAATCCTCTTCACACCCATCACATTGTTTAGCCACCAGATTGACTTCAACACACTCTCTAATAATTGTCTCTGGCTCCCTAGTCTCCAAAGAATCATCTTTAAACAACTGCACATCCATTTCCGTGGCTCCCAAATATTCATTTATATCCACTTGCGGCATTCTGCTCCTCACATCACATTCATCGACTTGAGCCTGAACCTCCTCAGTTGCACGTTGAACAGTCTTTGGTCGCAGAGCAACATGACCACGATCGCCGAATGGCTTACGATAGGATGCAAAAAGAATGGGCTTTCTCTGAATCTCTTCTTCACCTTGATTGAATGCCTCCTTAACCAAAACATTCTTCTTCTGACCACACAATTTCATCTTCAAGAAGGTCTCACCTGTTTGAACTGGCATACAGTAACTCAATAAATAACGATAGTAGGCATCCCAGTTGTTTTCCTTGATATTAGAGTTAACCACCGTCATAGAGTAGGTTTTTGATCGCATCTTATCAATCCTCGGAGCTGTGTTACCTACTGTTCGCAGCCCCGGCCTAAGTTTCCCTGGTTCTGATTTTGATCTTCCAAAGAGTGCGAAGTGTCAGTCCTCACCAGGTTCACATTCACACGAGGACACGCATTTGCATTCCAATATTGCTGTTGTGTATTTTGACCACATGAATTATTGTTCTGCCACTTCCGCCTTTGATCATACCCATATGCCTCATGGTTATTGCCTCCTGAACACCTGAAGTAGCCATAACGTTGCCTTCCTGAATCATCCTGACGATAACCTGGACCAGAGTTCCAATTACTATTTTGCCATCTCCTGTTGTGCATATAACCATTATGTTGTGGCCTACCATGCCTGTGATTATGCCAAACACCTTCATGTCTCTGGGACGGCCTTTTACTCCCAATGTTCCCAGAACTCACCTCTCGAGTCATACCACCTTTTGTAGTAACAGCCACTTGCAATAAATCCTGAATATTAGCAACCTGAGGATTGTAGACCATCATATTGCAAATGGACCTATCTTCAGCTGCTTTGATTTCCATGATGAAACATGCCAAGGAATCGAAATGTGATCCCAAGACAAATGACCTGAGCCTCCGATTACATCTTTGCAGGACATGGTCAATAATGGCCTGCTCATCCATTCTACTGAGAAGCAAATCAGCAAGTGTGGCAACTCTTATGGTGAAATCCACCGCATTCTCATCCTTGCCTTGTTCAACATTGTGCCAAATGGTTGAAATCTGAGTTATATAATCGGTCGATATGAACGTTTTGAGAAAAATGGACTTAAAATGAGCAAAGGAGGTGATGGTGTCTCTGATGAGATTGAACCAAGTCAACGCACTACCCTTCAACAAGTATCTCAAACTAACCAGAAAATCTCGATCTGAAACCTCATGAGAAATTCTCAGCTGAACACAGGCTTGTATGAATGCTATGGGGTTTGCATCAGGTTTCCCATCAAAACACGGTGGATGAATTTTCACCTCCTTCCTCAACTTCGAGGTCAGGCTACAAAGCACAGGAGCCTCCACATCACCCGATCGTGCTGGAACTGCTGTGTACTGATGTTCAAAGGTGTGAATTCCTCCTTCCTCAGCCTGTCTATCCAACCTCTCTACAGCCCTTTGAAGCTTACAATGAACTTCTGCATCTCTGGCTACCACATGAGCTGACAGTCCACTCATGGCATCAATTAAACTGTCCAGCTTTCTTTGAGATAACACATCTCTAACTGTGTCCTGAGCAGCCTCATCACCAAAATGTGACCCTGAAGGCTCAACACTGATGCCATTGGAACCCATTGCATTTCCCCCAATAACCAAATCGCTTGTGTTCTGAATGATCATGCCTCTCTATAGTTCACCCTCTGAATATCTTGAAGAACCTTTGGCACAATGCACAATAGAGCAAAGTCAAGCTTGAGGGGAAGAAAAGAAAAATAAACCCATCAAAACCTAATCCTAAGAACAGCGAATGACCCAGCAGAGCATTTCGTCACCCAACTTTGACAAGCCAAAACTATTGAAATGAAAAAGAGGTGCGTGATCTCACTAGATACCCTCAGCTATTGAAAGTCCATCAGTAGTAGGTACACATTTTCACGTTGGGCGCCATGTAACGGAGAGAGACCACAGGGGGAGAAAAACAGCCTTCGGACTTTCAAAAGCTAAGGTACCTATCAAAATATTGAGATCACCAACCTCTTGAATCAGGTTCTGCAAAACTTCTTCCCTCATTTGGATGATGTAACACCAAGGGTCATAGTTTGAGGTAATAGCACCAAACCTCTCAAGTAAAAATCGAACTATGAACACTAGGCATCTAGGCATGCCATACAAATGATCTGACTTCTCATAATCAGCCAAGAAAGCTAGAACCTAGTTTTTATTCAATAGTATAAAGGGAAAAAACAATTCTTAGGTAGCACAGCTCATCGTTTCAAGTGAGGAAAGGATAGTGAGCTCACTGCAAAGGATCAAACAAAGACCGCCTTCTGGATAAAAACTCCTCTGGCCAGAGAGCACAAACACAGAACAGATTAAAACTCCTAAGAAAATATGGCACAGAACAGTGTGAATAAAATGAAAGTGAAATGACTAGATAACAGGTACATGAAGTTTAATTGCACAACTGGTGGTACACAGAACATCCTCAAAGGAACAATTGATCGGGTGAAGACTCAGGACTCCATGTCCATGTGTTTGATAAGTCCCCTTCACAGAGATGTGCAATTCAGGTTCTTCAAAGAAGGAAAGTCCATCCAGTAACGTCAGAAACATGCATCACAACTCTTCTGACAAATGTGATGCCTTCTTCCAAGAATGTTGGCTGCGGTGATGTGTTGGACTCTACCGGTGACACTATTTTCACCAAAATTGAAAGACTCAAGGAAACAATATTCCCTGCAAATGTGGCTACCAACTTTTGAGCAAAATGACTTTCATCCTTCTCTGCATATGCAAGCTGCAATTATTCTTAAGGGAACAACATTTCAAACAGTTTGAATGAGGCTTCTCAAGGAAACAATGTTTCACCCTTTCGGTGACAAGTGGGTCCCAACCCTTCCCTCCTAGAGAAGTGGGAAAAGAATGGTTTGTAATTTGAGTAGCCATAAACAGAAACCTACCTACCTAAACAATAAATCCTATAACATGTTTGGGACAGTACCTACATGAATGCTACAACGACCATAGCAATCAATATCTCGATGGCAATTGGGTTAATTTTTCATCATGACATTCCTTCAACTGGAGAAAAACAACACGTGCGATCAGGGATGTTCATGCCCTTTCACAATTTTACCTGAGAAACTGCTTAAAATTACCCGAGATTACCTGATTTGAAGAGAGTTTTACCCTAGAAACTACCCTATTTTTTTTTCATGTACCTAATAAAGCATGTATAGTATAGGCCAGCAAAGCCAACAAAGTAGAAAGTAGGCACCTACCAGGCCTTCCTGTACTAGAGTGTCCCACACTAAGCTTTAAAATAGCGACCCATGTGCCCATCATTATTGTTTTTTGCAGGAGGAGAAAGGAGAACTCAAATAACTCACCACAACAGAACTCTCAGCTGTTTTGTCTCCCCAAGACCTATCTCTTGCTCTCTTGAACTGCCCTGGTCAGCCATTCAACCTTTCAGCCGTTCCATCGATCTCCTCACCTATTGGATCTTGTTTAATCCCACCTCTTGGTCCCATGCCCAAAGTTATCCCAGGGACCCTTTCTTATGCGGACATAGTCTCAGCTCCTCTCTCCAGCCCTGGCTCATCTGTAGCATCCAAGCATGATTTTCCTTCCCTGCAGGTGCCTGTTGTGGAATCCCCTGTTGCTGCAATCAATCCGGGCAATGTGCAGACCTCCTCAATACTTTTGCCAAATGCCTCTCTGGAAGGTGGTCCCTGAAAACCGGACAGCCGGACAGGACTGCCGGACAGAACCACCGGACCGACCCGGACGGGTAACCTGTCCGGGTCGGTCCGGCTATCCTTTCTGCCTGTCCGGCAGTCCTGTCCGGCTGTCCGGCTGTCCGGTTTTCAGGGACCACCCTCTGGAATCCTTTTCTTCCCACTCTCGAACTGATTCCACCAACCAATCCTTGCCCAACAACCCATGCTCAAGGGAATCTTCTACTTCACCGTCTGCTTCTGGACCACTTCATAACAGAAAGAAAGTTTCTAAGCCCTTGCTTATCATTGGAGATTCCATGATTAAGCACCTAAACCATCTCCATGCCTCTGGAACTGAATTCCGCTGTCTTCCTGGTGCTACTCTCTCCAGAATTTCCTCCACATTAAACACTGTTTCAAAGTCCCAAACGTTCTCAACAATTCTTGTGCATGCTGGCACCAATGACCTCCTCAGTGGTGCATCACCGGAAGATGTTCTTGGCCGTGTATCTGACCTCTTTCAGAGCTGCAGGAACCTTTTTCCCGTTGCCCGGCTGATCTTTTCTGCAGTGATTGCTAATGATCGTGTTCCTTAGATGAAGATGAAAGATGAATCACATCTTTTCGAATCGAATCTGGCAAGATTCGCAATTTTCGAATCGAATCCTCGAATCGAATCAAGATTCGCCCAGCCCTAATATATACTATACAGGAATAGGGTGACCAATGCCATTAGGTCAGCAAAGAAACGTTATTTCGCTTCAAAGCTTGCCAGGGCCCACAATTCGCGGAGCACATGGCAGGTTCTAAATGAAGCTCTTGGCCGCACACCAAATTGCAGCTCTTCTCTTGTCAAACAATTACAAGTGCAAACTGACATTGGAAATCGGAAAATTGTTGATCCTGTAGAAATTGTTAACGTATTCAATGAAACATTCTGTAACATAAAATCCACACTTTCCCAACTTCCTATTTCTAATGCTAATCGTAGTAGAGGCCTGGATATCTGTAATTCCATGTATCTAAATCCTGTTGTGGTTGATGACATCCTTTCCGCTGTGAACTCATGTAAAAATTCACCATCACGAGGTCATGATGGCATTTCACTTTCCATGTTGAAACTTGTTTTACCCAGTTTTGCAAAAGTATTTACACATTTGGTTAATAGGATTATTTGTACTGCAATTTACCCCGACATATTTAAGGTTGCAAAAGTTGTACCAGTTTTTAAAAAGGGCTCCCAATCTAACCCACTAAATTACAGACCCATTGCTGTCTTATCCACTCTTAATAAGATAGTGGAAAAGCTTTTACACTCCATGTTCACAAAATTTCTCACCAAAAATCGAGTGATACATGCCAATCAGTTCGGTTTTGTTGCAGGGAAATCACCTTCTCTGGCACTTTTGAACATTACTACACATATTCGAGATAATATGGATGCTGGAAGAATTACAGCTGTTGTTTCTCTGGACCTCTCGAAAGCATTTGATCTAGTAGATCATGCGATACTGCTGGAAAAGATGCAGCAGTATGGTTTTCGGGGCCATACCTTTGAGTTAATACAGAGCTATCTAAGAGGCAGAACCCAATTTGTTGGCTGGGGGTTATTCCTCCTCTTTCAGGCCAGTTTCCATAGGGGTACCC
>JASGXE010010400.1:0-18917 GCA_030068105.1 Sinentomon sp. SZTP_YWyxl | reverse complement strand
GGGTAAAACCAGGACTGGTCCCGGTCAGACATGCATCATTTTTTGCCTCGGCAATTACCCAACAACAATCAAGTCGTCGTGTTCTTTCACCGAGGCAACATGTATCTTTTTGTGTTGAGATAAGACGCCGTCGCGATCGGCAGTAAAAAAGAAAACATGGTTTCAAGTGCAAACCATCGGTGCAGAGAGATTGCGGTACAGTTTTAGAAACCCATGGTGGGAACATGCGACGTGAAGATTCCAGCATGGCATAGTCCAGATGGTGACAGTTTGAGAGCAGGCTCGGTTGAATAGATAGGTAACACAACAACAAGTAATCAATTTGGTCACAAATTTATCAATTTCGGTAGGTACCTCAATTTTTAGTGCATGAAAACATGGAAAAAAGAAGGAAAAGGCACAATTAGCATAATATCTCCAAGGAAACGAAATGGGGGCATGATCCAAGTAACCTATATACCTACCTAGGCCTACCTACAACCTAGTACCTACATACTAGGGCGATAAACTGAGTTTTGGCTTTATGGCAGATAAAAAACTGGCCTCTGATAGGTTTAGCATGTCATGAGAAATTCCAAGTTTGTTCCAGAGAAACACGTAGTTGTTTAGGAAAGAAAACCTAGAGACATTTTTGGAAAGGGAAGGTGGGATAAATGAAACGAGGTCACTGGCCCTCGTCGACCCTGTGTTTTTGACCAGGGTGCAACAGCATCCTGCCCATCCTCCCTCACCACGGACACATTTTCGAAAAATTGAAACACCCCTGAGCTTTCTCCTCTTAGCAAGGGATTCCCAGCCCAGCTCTTCCCTGAGCAATGTCACACTGGAGTGAAAGGAGAAGTCCCCAGAAACAAACCTCACTGCCCTGCGCTGGACAGCTTCAAGTGCATCAATGTGGCACTGAAGATGAGGATCCCAGGTCGTTGTTGAATATTCCAAGATGGAGCGAACCAATGAGAAGTAGAGTATTTCCTTTACCTTTCTGGAGGCGTGGGAATAGTGTCGGATAAGAAATTTTAGTTGATTAGATGCCCGTTTTACCATCTGACTTATATGAGGTCCCCAGTTCAGGGCAGGATTGAAATGAATGCCAAGGTATTTGATATTGTCTGGGCGAGACAACACAGAGGGACCAATGAAATAATCTGAGATGGAAGGATGTGTAGATGAAGCAAATGACATGACAGATGTCTTTGCGATATTGACACTCATTTGATTCTCATCACACCATTTGACTATGGAATCTAGGTCATCCTGAAGGGCTTTGGAATCATCTGGAGACCTGATAACTCTGTAGAGGACTATATCATCTGCAAACAACCTGATGTTGGAGATGATATTATCTGCAATGTCATTAATATAAATGAGAAAGAGGAGAGGGCCACACACTGAGCCTTGAGGAATGCCACTGGTGAGTGGGTGGGCCTCTGACAGCTCGTTGCAAACGAGAACCTGGAACTGCCTGTCAGAGATAAAATTTGAGAGCCACAGGAAAAGATTTTCAGGAATTCTCAGCCTAGATAGCTTTGAGAGAAGAATAGGAATTGAGACTTTGTCAAATGCCTTAACCAGGTCAATGAAAATTGCATCAGACTGACTGGACTCTCCGAGAGCAGTGGCGACGTCATGCACAAAACTGGTCAGTTGGGATTCGCAAGAGAACTTGCTGCGGAAACCGTGCTGATGATGAGAGAAGAATTTTTGACCCTCGAGCAACCTATATAAATAGCCGGCTACCATCTTTTCCATAAGTTTAGCTGAAGAGCTGATAAGACTTATTGGTCGGAAGGAGGTTGTGGAAAGAGGCTGGCCACCTTTAGCTAGTGGTATCACGATAGGTACTCATTTTCCAATCAGTTGGGATTACATTTTGGGCCAAGGATACTGAGAAGAGCACAAAAAGGAAAGTTTTTAGTTTGTCGCAGTGGTTTTTAAGGAATGCCATAGGTATGGAATCAATGACATTGAAAGTGGAGTTCTTTGATGTTTTGATCGCTTTAACCACCGCTTCCAGGGAAATCAAATCAGCATCACGGAGAAAAGCTTGAACTCGGTTGTGGGTGACAGTGGAGGCAGCAGGAATCTTTGGGTTGAGATAGCTCTTCAGAGCCAAAGCAAAACAGCTACTCGACCCAGCATTGGCACCAGAGGGACCTTGACTGGAAGTTTTGCTATTGTGGAACTTCCAAAACTGCTTTGATGTGATGACATCATTGATTGCATTGCAAGCTTCTGAACAAAACGTGCCTCAATGAAATTCAGATTGTTTTGGTAATCCTTTAAAGCAGCAGCATAAAGAGGGAACAGATTCTGGTTTGAGGAGCAGGAAGAAAAAAGGTTCAACATTTTGAAGTATTTTTGGCGAAGACTGGCATTAAACCAAGGTGGGAAGGACAGATTTCTAATTTTAATTGGATCCCGCCTAGGAATAAAGTGATCAATGGTCAAAGTGCAAACTGTCTTGAATTCAGTCCAGAGCTGGTCAACTATGGGGTCAAGATTACAGAAGTCAAGCAGAGCAAAGTCAAGTAATCTATCGACAGCATCCCTGTCGTATTTGTCAAAAAGATATGTGCGGCCGAGGTCACTTTGGTGGGAAGGGAGAGGGGGAGGTGCACAACCTGGAAACAGGCACTTATCATAAAGTGGTCACTCATGCCTATAAAGGATTTAATTGAAATTGCTGTTGACTGTGGACAGTGAAAAATAAGATCAATAGCTGTTCCAACATTCGGCTCAAGCATGTCAGTGGGTCGAGTGACAATGTTCACAGCCTGACTCAGAGAAAACCTGTCACATAGGCGTTGCAATCCCTCTGGATAAACACAGTCTGCTGGACAAGGGAGGACATTGAGGTTGAAGTCACCCATGATAAAAATCGGTGAGCTACAACCAAGTGGATGTGACTGCAGGCATGGAGTGATTGCTGCAAGGAACTCTAAATAAATTGCAGTGAAGCAGTTTATGGACTCGCTGGGAGGTCTATACAGCAGCAAAAGATAGGCGGGAGGGTAAGAAAATCCAAGAGAAACTACAATAAATTCAAGTGCTTCACTGCTGTAAACTAGCTTGGGCTGCAGGAAAGATCCAGAAACTTTTCCAAACCAATTAATTTCAAAAAAGAAAAAGAAAAAAAAAAAGAAAGAAAGAAGAAGAAGAGGGGTCATAACACCTGAGCATGATGCTGGCTGGGTAGATGAGGAGAGAATTGGCACAGCCAGCTCATAAGCTGGCTCTCCCCATTCAGCCTCGAAATTGGAAAAATTGTTGGTGGGAGACCACACCAGCAAAACAGGAATAAAACATTTTATGAAGAATCAGAAACAAAATCTCTTTTATATGAGCATGAAACAATTTTTTGTGAAAAATCGCACGAAAGTTTTTTTTTTGCTTTTTTGCTTTTTTTTGCTCAAAAAAAAAAAGAAAAAGAAAGAAAAAAAAAACCTTTTTGCGTGAAAAAGAAAGGAAATTGACATATGAGACGTTTTTTAGTTTGAAAAGGAGAAGAGATCATGAATTTTTAGCAAATGATCATCTGTCCACAAGAAACTACACAACCTTTTTCTAAAAATGGTCAACTGTTGGCACTTGGTTAATTCAGGTGGGAGTGAATTCCACAAAAAGGGCCACCTGTAATTGGGACTCATTTTACCAAGGTTCGTGCGAGGTAATGCAGGGAGCAATAGATTATTGGAAACTGAACGAGTCCTAATTGCACCGCACATCTTTTCCAATATAACATCAACAATTTGAACATCACCACAAATAACATTGAAAATCATAATGCATGTACGAAACATAACCAATGAGAAAAAAGGCATAGGCCCTAATCAACAAGGATTTAAACAAAGGCAAAGCGTGTTCACGAAAGTCTGCAGATGCCACTATTCTAACAATACGTTTCTGCTTCAAATAGATTGGCAAAAGTCGTGTCTTATAACAAGAACCCCATGCTTCAATTCCATAAATCAATTTGGAATGTACAAGACTGAAGTAAAGCATTCTCAATACTTGCCCAGGGAATAAACGAGCCACTCTTGCGAAGATGTAAATCATGGAGCTTAAATGCTTAGCAATCCCAGTTGAATGAGACTCCCATGTAAAATGCTGATCAAAAACAACCCCGAGAAAATTTGTATTTTCAGAATGAAACACCCGTATTGAATCCAACTCAAGATGGAGAGTAGCCACAACAGGCAAATAGGGACTTCTTCGGGAATGAAAAATCACTAGCTTTGTTTTGGCCATGTTAAGTTTAAGCTTGTTTGCTTAGAGCCACTGTGACACACTGTTAAGATCCCCTTGTAGTTGGCTAACCACTGAATTAACATGATGGCCTTTTGCAAACAGGGATCTGCA
Organism: Sinentomon sp. SZTP_YWyxl; assembly: GCA_030068105.1. Classification (NCBI taxonomy): domain Eukaryota; kingdom Metazoa; phylum Arthropoda; class Protura; order Sinentomata; family Sinentomidae; genus Sinentomon; species Sinentomon sp. SZTP_YWyxl. The sequence goes on along the minus strand of JASGXE010010400.1, from coordinate 14,558 downwards.
TATAAAATCACATTGCTGGAAAATTGGACATTAAAAACATCATTTATGAACTGCAGTGAACATCTCAACTGTGATTAACACTCAGATCGCAAGCAGGTAACTTTGTTGATTATGCTGACGAGTTGGACTGGGAGGATCTACTTACCGCTGCGGCGCGAGAACTCCCAGGTTCGCTCTGATGCATCATCGGTGGAGTTGCTTGCAGGTGGACCTTGTTTGACTGGAAGAAAGCCCATTCATTTTTCAATGCAGTCAACATCTCGCTTAATTACGAAGCTTTTTTGTGAGTAGGATCGGGGCAGGTGGAGAAAGGCAGACCCATAGGTAGTTAACGTAAAATTCAGTTTGCCTAATTGGTGATTTTCTTTTCCATTCTTGCACGAATCGAATCAATTGAATTTTATGACTGAATTTGTGACTTATCATGTGTGGACATGTGTTTTTGTTTTGGTGACCATGATGTCACTTTTTGTGCAATTTGACAACTGTGACGAACCACTGGATGGATTTATATTTTCTTCATGAAAACGACGACGTGCTGAAATGGTATGTTTTTGTTACGGTTTTTTTTTTCTTCTTTCTCTCGCCTTGTTGCCGTACCATTTTTGCACCTCCATCAATCATTCTCCCTTTTGCACCCACACCCAAAAACCAACTCGGTTTGTCAAATCTGGGATGCAATGTGGAATATCGGCCCGACTTCTCCCACTTGGGGGACTGTTCTTTTTATTTTCACGGCGCGGTTACTCCGATTCATCGGATTTGCGGTTGCGCCGGCAGTATTTATTTATATACACAAGAAAGAAAAGTGGTCCCAAGACAGAACCCTGAGGAACACCAAAAGAACACTTGAGTTCTGATGAGAGAACTGAGCTGTACTTAACTACCTGCTTTCATGATTCCAAATAGCTTTTGAAAAGGTTGAGGGCAAGCCCACGGAAACCGTAATGTTCGAGCTTAGAAAGCAGTGAATTATGCTCAACTGTATCAAAAGCTTTCGAGAGATCAAGAAAGAGGCAACCAACAACATGCCCATCATCTAGTGCACTAGAAATAATTGAAGCAGCTGAACAAATTGCTTGACTAGCCGAATAACCCTTTCTAAATCCAAACTGGCATGAATGGAATCCAAACTGGCACTCCCTCTTCCCAGCTGCGTGAAAAAGGTTTTGCACTGACCACGCACTGGGGGGCCGCCCGCCAACATGGGCCGCCGTCTCCGGGCAGGTTCCCGGCTTAGGTCTGGGCATGGGTCTCCAACCCGTTCCCAGACCGCAACTTTATCAACCCCATGCATTGCACCAGATCCGAATAGGGCCCACAGGATTACCTAGGTCTAAGTACAAGCAGGCATATTTTGAGACAGAATTAGTGATTCAACAAGAGTTGTGGGATAAACAATTCCAGTCTGCAATAGTTCGTGGAATGAATGAATACTTGAGTATGTTCTTGGAAGGTTGATAAAGGAGAATCTTGAAAGCATGGTCATGTCTAAGCAGGAGCAGCAAGAGTATCAGAAAGACATGACCAGCCGCCGTGATGTGTGAAAATTTTACTGAGAGCTGAAAGCCTGAACTGAGTCGGAACATGAGTCTTGTAAGTGCAATTTTTCCGTTGGAATCCAGGTAGGTAGGTACCAGATCAAGAGAGGTTTAGGTAGGTGCCTGTCCATTCACTAGGTAGGCCAAAATCGAAGCTAATTTTATTCCAATTCACTTGATTTTGAAGGTTCTATTGTAATGTTCACATTGTTTAATTGTCTCTTTCCTTTTTTCTCTCCCAACCTTGCAATGGTCCATTTATTGCGACCTGCTTTTATCTAGGGATCATATGTGCTTAATGAATTATTTTTTGATATGTTGTGGTGTCATTTTTCACCAACCATACCCTGCTGCGGTACAATTCTCATCATCTGATTGAAATCTGCTGTTCGTCATCCAACTGTTACCAACATCACTCGATGTTACGTCGGGCATTGGAACTGCATGATCACTGGATGTGAGTCACATTATGGCTTTTGCAAGGTTGGTTGAAATATTTGTGTGAATTTCTTCTCTTGGAAAATTGTAAAATTTGACCCAACAATTTGACACAATTATTGTTCATTCTCTTTTTGGAATAAAAACAACCACCAGAAAAAAAAACGCGTCAGAGAGTGGTGGCCAATTCAGAAAGGAAAGCATTGAAGAGACGCTCGAGCAGGGAGAAAAATAGTTCTTTACAAAGCAAGCTGCTCTGCGTTGGACTTGTTCAAGTTCGTGAATTAGAGAGATGTGGAAAGGATCCCAGATTATGCAGGCATATTCCAGGAGAGGACGGACAAGTGAAATGCAGAGAATTTCCTTGGTTGCAGGAGAACAAGATTTGAACAGGCGTCTGATTTTGAGAAGAGCAAAATTGGCATTACGGGCAATGGTAACTGCTGGACTAGTGCAATCAATCAACTCTTTTTTAGCTTAACCCCAAAATTGGAGTTAAGCTTGCCGTCCGTTTCACATACCCACATTCCTCCATGTGCAGACACCACTTTCAGACAATTGAGTTTCAAATTTGCAGTATTATTGCTCAATGCCCGCAGCTTACTCCATAAACGCAGGGCTCTCCATCCTATTTTTGAATCTCCCAATCTGGACTGTGTTGCTGTTGCTGAGACCTGGCTGGATGAATCTTGCTCCGAGGTTGACATTCTTCCCAGCAGTTATGCTGTGTTCCGCAGGGATCGCTCCAGATCTGGAGGAGGTGTCCTCCTTGGTGTGCGACATCATCTCCGGCCGGGACTCATCCACATGAGCAGAGTCTATGAATTAATCATAATTGCGTTAGAATCTTCCTTTCCGCCAACCATTATCATAATGTTGTATCGCCCTCCCAACCTTTCCCTTGATTGTTTCGCAGGGATGTGCACTGAAGTGCTTGACTGCATTCTCCCCATGATGCGTGCCCACCCTGGATGTAATCTACCGGTGTTTCTGTTGGGAGATTTCAATGTTGATGCTCCAGCATCAGAAACAGTGGTTTTCCCTGATGGGTTACAAAGGCTAGTGGACAGGCTTTCCCTTCAGCAGGTTGTTAATTTTATAACTCGGCCGAGGGGTTCCACACCCTCTGAGAGTGAGGGGTCCACCATCGACCTGATATTCCACTGCCCAAAATCTGAACTTCGGCACATCCATCCCTTACCTGGTCTCAGTGACCACTTGATGATCTTTGCTGAATTTACAGTTGACTGTGCCTCCCCTCCTTCCTTGCCTTCCACCCCAGTTGATAATAGGGTTGGGTTCAATTTTAACGCATATGACAAGATATCTCTGGACAGGTTCCTAAACTTCGCGCTGCTGGACTTTGGAGCTTCTGGTTTCAGCATGGATGAGCTTTGGGCTGAATTTAAAACACTGTGCTGCTTTGCGATAGAAAATTTTATCCCAAAGAAAAAGATTGTAACATGTCGTGGCTTCTCCTTCCCGGTGTGGTTCACACCTGACCTCCGTTCAAAGTATCTTCGTCTCCAACAGCTTTTCCAGGATTGCCTGTCGGAGCCAAGCTTACTTCCCCAGTATTCTTTTGCCTTAAGGGACTACCAGTGTGTACTGCACTCCATGGAGAGAAGATTTGTCCAGGCATTGGCTGTGAATGATGTGATCTCCGCTAAACAGTTTTGGAGATTTCATCACAGCAAAACCTCTTCACCGGTGACTCTGGCCACCTGTGGAGAGGCCAGTGATCCATCAGCTTTTGCACTGATGGTTCGGGAGCACATGGGTGCTGTTTCCTCACCTAATTCTGTGTCAATATATGATGAGCAACCCACAAATTTCATGAGGGATGCTGATGTGTTGACAGATAGTTCTGTGATCTTCGCAATTAAATCTTGCAACAATTCAACCTTTGACCTCATTGACTGCATCCCAATGGTATTTTTAAAGAACCACGGGGATGTTTTGTCAAAATATTTGCTGATATTGTTTTCTCTGTCACTAGCCTCGAATTTTATCCCAACTGACTGGAAGCAGAGCATAGTTAAGCCTCTTCCTAAAGGAGGCTTAGCTTTGTCAATTGAGAGTTTTAGGCCTATAAGCCTGATAAGCTCTTGTGCCAAGCTGATGGAGAAAATTGTTGCTGGCTACTTGTATCGCCTGCTTGAGGGTCAAAATTTCTTCTTCCGTGGCCAACATGGTTTCAGGTCTAAATACTCTTGTGAAACTCAGCTCACTGGTTTTATTCATGAGATCTCAGTGGCTTTGGGAAATTCCGCACAAATTGATGCTGTCTTTATTGACCTGGTTAAAGCCTTCGATCGGGTCTCTATTCCTCTTCTTTGCAGGAAATTGGCTAGATTGAATATCCCAGAAAACTTGTTTGTATGGCTTTCAAATTTCATTACTGACAGACACTTTAGGGTTCTGTTAAATGGGGAGTTAAATGGGGAGTTCTGATATTCTTCCTGTTACGAGTGGCATTCCACAAGGATCTGTATGTGGACAAAGGACCACATTATGTGGTCCTTTGCTTTTTCTAATATATATTAACGACATGACATCTGTAATTAAGTCTAGTATCAGACTTTTTGCAGATGACATTGTTGTCTATAGGGTCATTTCCTCAAGCGAGGACGTCACTGCTCTGCAGGCTGATGTTAGCTCCATTGCAGAATGGTGTGATTCAAACTGAATGGGTGTAAATGCCTCGAAAACATCCGTCATGTCTTTTACAACTTCCCGGTCACCTGCATTGCACGACTACAAGGTAGGATCCAATGTTCTGTGCAGGCCAGAAACCATAAAATACTTGGGGTTGATTTTTACTCCCCAATTGAGCTGGGCTCCACACATTGGAAAGATTGTACAAAAAGCATCGAATCAATTGAAGTTCCTAATTAGGAACTTCAATGCAGCTCGACGAGTGAAGATCATTTTATATTTCTCAACTGTTAGGTCATTGTTAGAATACTCCACCTCATCATGGTCACCCTTCCAAAAATGTTACGTTGATGCAATTGAAGCTGTGCAGCGAAGAGCAGCAAGATTTGTTACAGGCAACTTTTGCATTGATGCGAGCGTTACGTCCCTTTTAAATGAGTTAGGATGGGACTCTCTTGAGAGGCGAAGAGTCCTGCATAGTCTTTCTGCATTTAGGCAATGTATTCTGGATCGTGGAGGATGGGGTGATGGACCATGGATTCTTACCCCAAATAACAACCCCACCAGAGCAAGCAAGTTTTTGACCTTCATTCCTCCTGTTCTTTCGAAAAATATTGACAGATACTCGTTTTTTCACAGCAGCCTTTTCCTGTGGAATCGCCTCTGCCTTCCTGTGGATGTGCTCCATTATTCTGAGGACCACTTTAACAATGTTATTAGGACAAAACTAGAAAATCTATCTGTGGTCTAAGCAGGTTTTCGGACATTCGGCTTGTAGGCAAATGACATCTTTGCTGACCTGGTTTCTTTTTGCAGTTGTGTTGACAAGAACCACTAGGTAGGCTATTGGCGGTTCTTGGTGTCTTTCTAATTTTTCTTCCCCGCTTTCGTCTATTCTTCCATCAATTTACTGTTAGGGCAATTTCATCCCATATTGACTTTTTTTTAACACTAATGCCTGTTGGCTTGGCATCAATTTGTGGTGTATTGCCTGATCCACTCCATTCTGATACTGGAATTCCTGGCATCATTTTCGAAACTTGTGCAAGGTTCGTTGCCCACCATTTGTTTATTTTAATGTGTTTGTTTTTGTCCTTTTGACCTGCCTGACATGCCACCTTTGTGGGCCTATTTATTTTGCTTGAGTCATTCATACGCCATGCATCATTATTCTAAAAACTGGCGTTTTGTCCACTGCACTATCGGAATGTGATGCAATTTTTGGCCAAAATGGCTGTTGACTGCAAGACTGCATTGGTGTTGACATGCACCACAAATTTGTTTGCATCTCTCCGACGGCATTGGTTGTTTTTTAATTCTTGACACTGGACTTTGTCCCACGGTGGCGTCGGCGGGGGGACTCCGTCCCCAGTAATAAAATAAAAAAAAAATGGTGTTTATATGCAATTTCCAGGACAGGTCGCAGGGCCGGCCCGACCGTGCGGTCAAAACGGCATTTGCCCAGGGCGCCAAATTGCCAAGGGGCGCCAAATCCGAAAGAAAATATTCTGAAATTGTGCTTCGTTGTGCATTTATTTTTTTTTTGTTGTGGTGAATTGACTCGTGTCGCATGCTCAGCTACTTGCAAATATTTTTCGGCCAATGACCAAAAGAAACGGGGCCGCTTTTTGGCTGTGGTCATATCATATTCTCTTTCTGGCATTCCATTCTGCATCATGGCCGCAGGTGCGCACACGAATAAAACAAGGGAACATCCACCTCAACAATTGGCAGCTCCTCCATTCTTTGTGATTTTGTATGAGCGAACGACAGCGTGCGTCTTCATACTGCACATGTCCCGTTGACGAATGGGATTCCGGATTCGCATCCTGCGGTACAGAAAGTTTGGGATCAGCATTGGATGAAGGGTTGCAGTTTCAAAGACCTGTCAACGTGTGGACGTTTGGTGTGGAGAAGACCAAGTTCGTGCACGCGATTTGCAGTTGAAAAGGGGGACAGCAAGTGGGACATTGAAAACAAAATCAACAGGCGGATGATCAGCAGTGGGCAGACAACGAACAACTTTGCGGTGAATGCGGTGGTGGGCACACATATGAAAGTGTTACCCAGAAAAACGCGAATCACGTCCGCAAAATTGGTCTGGTCCACATGTATTTGTATTTGTAATTTAGCTTGCCATTTAAATTCAAACATTGAAATCATATCAGCATCAGCTCAAGGATTAAATAAAAGAAATGATCAAAGCAACGGAACAATTAAAACAACGCAACATTTGCGCCATCCCATCTCCTCGTGAGAGGCAGGATGGGACATAAAAGAGGTAAACAGAAATGGGTACTTCTGCGGTTCAGATCAACAATGTGCTGAATTTTTTGAAAGGGTGGTCCCTGAAAACCGGACAGCCGGACAGGACCACCGGACCGACCCGGACGGGTTAGATTAGATTAGGTTAGGATAGTCTATCCTAACCTAATCTAACCTAACCTAACCTGTCCGGGTCGGTCCGTAGGGCTGTGCGAATCTTGATTCGATTCGAAGATTCGATTCGAAAATCTCGAATCTTGCCTGATTCGATTCGAAAAGATTCGATTCGAAAAATGTAGTGATATTCGAATCAAGATTCGAGATTCGAATAAAAGGATTCGATTCGAAAAGATTCGATTCGAGATTCTTGAAGGATTCGAAAAAAATTCGAATCGAATCTCGAATCTCAAATAAAAAATTTGGAAACTTTTTTGCAAAAAAAAAAAGCTCAAAAATCGTCAACCCATGCAAACTTTGCCATTCCAAAATTTCGAATGGCAAAGTCAAACAACCAAGTGGATGCCGCCTGGAAGCCATTTTGAATTAACTGAATTACACTAGATGGCAGCCATCTCTCTTTCGCGAACGCGTGCGTCAGATGTTTTCCCATTAGCTGCACTGTCGATCCGCCGTCTAGTGTACGGACGTTATCCGGGATTTTGACAGAAAACTTGAAAAGACATGGCGCTCCCATTTCTGGCAATTTCTGCTGTTCAGCAAGTTCATTTTGGCTTTTTTAAAAAACAGTTAATTTTGGCTTTTTTGTTGTTTTTGTCTTGTTTGCTGTGTTGGAAAACTTGAAAAGACATGGTGCTCCCATTTCTGGTGTTCAGCAAGTTCATTTTGGCTTTTTTTGTTGTTTTTTTGTCTTGTTTGCTGTGTTGGAAAACTTGAAAAGACATGGTGCTCCCATTTCTGGTGTTCAGCAAACAACTAACAAGTTCATTTTGGCTTTTTTTGTTGTTTTTTGTCTTGTTTGCTGTGTTGGAAAACTTGAAAAGACATGGTGCACCCATTTCTGGTGTTCACCAAACAAGTTCATTTTGACTTTTTTTGATGTTTTTGTCTCGTTTGCTGTGTTGGAAAACTTGAAAAAACATGGTGCTCCCATTTCTGGTGTTCAGCAAACAACACTAAGTTCATTTTGGCTTTTTTTGTTGTTTTTGTCTTGTTTGCTGTGTTGGAAAACTTGAAAAGACATGGTGCACCCATTTCTGGTGTTCAGCAAACAAGTTCATTTTGGCTTTTTTGTTGTTTTTGTCTTGTTTGCTCTGTTGGAATACTTGAAAAGACATGGTGCTCCCATTTCTGATGTTCAGCAAACAATTTCATTTTGGCTTTTTTGTTGTGTTTGTCTTGTTTGCTGTGTTGGAAAACTTGAAAAGACATGGTGCTCCCATTATTGGTGTTCAGCAAACAAGTTCATTTTGGCTTTTTTTTTGTTGTGTTTGTCTTGTTTGCTGTGTTGCTATGGTCTTTGCTACCTACCAGAAAAAAAACAAAAAAAAAAAAAAACCTGGAATAAATGTTTGTATTCCAGTTTTTGACAGCAAAAGCTCTCATTATCTTCAATAATTTTGGCCAATTCTCTTTCATGATGATTTTGTACAAGATATTGGCAAGAGTTTTTGCCCTGCCATTTTACCAGGTTATCAGCAGGTAGGAAAATCAGATTGTAATCAGGTTGGTACCTAGTACTTACCTACCTACCATCGTTTGGCTAGGCACCTATATGCCTATTCAGCCAAAACAGATTGGCCTAATATCACTGACGAAGCAACCTGCCTATTGACACTTCATCATGTGACCTCTATCAGCTAGGTACCTACCTGCCTAGTGTTTTTCATTCCTTTCTCTGCATATATTTTGCTGCAGAGCATTACCTGCATACCAGGCCAGGCATAAGTACATGCTTATAGGCAGCTGCCAGCTACCTACATGCACTAATGGCACTTTTAGTCAGGAGGTAAAACTGTCGTAGGGATCTACCTGCCTTGCTTTATCGAGAGAGGTAGGTACCTAGGTACCATAGCTGTGTCTCACCTCACCTCATTCTGGAACAATGATAGGTAGGTACCGTCAACTGGGGTAACCTTGTGACCCAGTTTTTGCACTCGATCAACCACTGAGACCTTACCCGACCTCTCGAGGTTTGGGACCAACTTAAGATATTACATTTGAAGTCTTTGACAATGTGCCCACTGCTCCACCCTTGAGGTTTTGGAGCAGCTTGGGCTTTTTTTTTTTTGTTTTTAAAAGGGGTCCGAGTTGCCCCGTGATTGGGGCAACTTGGACCCCACCCTGAAAATCCATTAAAAGCATTGCTGGGGTCGAGTTTGCAGAGATACGGGAAAACGGACCCCCTGGGATTGTTTTAAAAAAGACACAAAGCAATATGGGTTCGAAATTCATCTTTTCTTTTAATTTTCAAGCATAAAAACAGGCACTTAATTCTCATACAAAATTGGCAGAAAAAGCTTTTGAATTCAGGTAAAATGAGGAACATAATATTGGTATTCACTGAAATTTGTCAGAACTTTTTCGGGTTGAAAGGAAAAGACCAGTGGCACAGAATCCAGCCTTCAAGTTGGCTGAAATGTTCTCATCATCTGATTCCAAAGTCTTTCTAACAGGCCAGGAAAAGGCTCTTTGGGATGCTAACAGTGCGACGTGTTTCTTTACACCCCTTTCCAAGATCTGCCTCACTTTATCTTGAAATGGTGGAATATACCTAGCTACATCGAGTGGTTGCATCACGTGTGTTGTTGTTGGGTAGGAGGCAACAGAAGTCAATGTCAATTTCCTGGGCTGCTTTGACAACTTCTATAGAAAAATGCTAGCAAATTATCACCAATAAGGACTTTTTGTCCTGCAATGTTTTTAGCATGTGGCAAAAAGATGGACATAACCATTTCTGAAATGACAAGTTCTAAAACTGCAAAATAAAGTTCCTGGAAAACAGTAAAAACATGGTAAGAGCTATTTGGGGTAACATGGACCCCGAGAAATCCATGTTGCCCTTAAAAACCAAGTTACCCCAGTTGACGGTACCTGCCTATACTAGCTACTTAGTAGGTACCTACCTAGTGCATCTCGTGTTTTATTCTGAGGGACATAGGCCTACCCACATGCATGAATGGCACTTATAGTAGGGGTAACTAGTGGTAGGTACCTATCTGCCTTGCCTTACTTTGTTGAGACAAGTAGGTAGGTACCACCTGACCCACCAACTCTTGCTGTGTCTCACCTCATTCTGGAACCCATGCTCTGTCTTCCTAAATTTGCACAATCCCCATTTGTGGTGTACCTACCTAATCTTCATTCAGTTCACCAACTTGATTCACATTTACGCATGCTTTATGCTTGGAAATTAATGTGCCTGAGTTAAAATTAGGAAGATTCGAAATGAGATTCGATTCGAGAGAAGCAATTCGATTCGATGCCGATTCGACTCGAGAAGATTCGATTCGAAAGTGGAGACGGGATTCGGATTCGACTCGAGATTCGAAGAAGCAGGATTCGATTCGAGAGATTCGATTCGAAAGCCGATTCGCACAGCCCTAGTAGGTACCTACCTCATTAAGTTTGGCATTATTGTTAGCTTTGGCATGAAATCCGCCATCCCATCACCCCACGAGTAGAAGGTTGGGGCATCAGAGATGATAGCAATTCAGGATTCACTGCGGTTCAGGACAGCAATCTGTTCGAAATTTTATTGAGAAATTGCTATTTTGCATCCTAAATTACTCAAAATTTTCAAAACCTCGGGACATCTGTGGAACGGAATTCCCAGACCTCCTAAGGGGCACCCCGCAGCATCCCGGTGTCACTTATTGGTCTGGGGCACCCCGGTGGGGCTGCCCCAGACCAATAAGTGACAGCATACCCCCTTTACAAAGAGCTCTATCTGACACTGGGCTGGGGGCGCAAAAAATCAAATTTGCCCGGGGCGCCAGAAAACCACGGGCCGGCCCTGCAAGACACATTTCGACGCGTGTTCTTGCGCCAAAAACAAACATGCTTCCATGTCGCATTCTCTCTTGATAAAAGTGAGTCAAATGGTGTTCAAATGCAATGATTTTGGACTTTTTGGAAAGCTGAAAGTTTCCTCTACAACTCTTCCACAGGTGGAAACCACGTTGCAGCAGAAAAAATCGCGCAATTTATCAAAATATGTCAGGAATCCGGAATTCTTTCGAATCTAAATCTAAACACTTTCATTCCTGAAATAATTTCGTTTTTTGCCTGCAGAAAGTTTTGAACCATAACATATTTGAAATCGCACTTTTTTCTGCTTTCCACCATGGTAAATTTCATCAAAATCCGTCATCTAGTTCAAGAGAAATGTTGGTTTCTTTGGGCGTCGCGGCGCGGTCCGCCATTCGGACGCATTTCAAAACTCCAGGAAATATCATCCGGTCCTGTGACGTCACGCCAATTTTTAATTTCTGCGTAATGGCCTTGTTCTCTCGGAGGCTGCGATTCGATTCGAGATTCGAACAACATATTCGATTCGAATGCCGATTCGCACAGCCCTGCCACCCACTACCAATCTACCATGATAATTGAGATTTTTGGATTTCCAGTTGACACTTGACAACACGTGTTCCCGTGTTCCGTTTTTGATTTGTGCAATTTTATTCACCAATTGAGGATCTTTCTTACCTTCCCTTTGACATCGAACAACTACTGTGCTTTGGATTGGAATCGCAATTCCGGGACGTCGCACGATGACACGACGCATCACGCTTGCACGTGGCGCGAAGCGGAGATTGCCAGAAATTCAAAAAAAAAAATGGAGATGTTCAAATTCAACCGTTTTGTCAATTTGCGTCGGCTGCTGGCATTCCACACATTTCCAAATTCCACACTGACACAAATCGCCAGAAAGTTTGCCCAATGGAAGGGTCGGGACACTTTTTGGTCCGAAAAACTTTGATGGAATGTTGCTTGTCTCGCCCAAACCGATGGATTCCGAAGCGATTTCTTGCAACAGCCGGCGTTGCCGAGTTTGGCATCGCGGTTGCATGAATGGTGGTTTCGAATCCTGCCAAAACTGTTTTCGAAAAATCATTTGAAAATTCCGTAACACTTTTTTAGAGTGCAGTGGGTAACACCATGCAGCATATGTTGAGAGCACAAAGGTTGATGCCACGCTGCAGGTTGACCCGACACTGCAGGCGTTGATGATGTGACACAAGGCGGAATATGGTTTGACATCACGCAGGTTGACACCAGGCAGAGGTGAGGTCAGGTCGCATTTTCTTGGGGTAGTCTAGCTTTGGTTTCGATGTCGCTATGATTGTGGTTTCAAATTGGAACGCATTTGATTGGTCGAAATTCTGACGATTTGTTTGAAATTTGGAAATTCGCGAACGCCTGAAAGGTCGCACTAATGTGAAAACCGAAATTTCGGATGCAAGACAAGAAAACTCGGGTCGCTTCTGCTGTTTATGCCCACAAGGAATGACTTTTGGGATTTTCAGAACTTTCACAAATTTTCACATCATGACGGTGAACCATTATTCTGTTTTGACATGTATGTGAGACTGCGCATTGGTGTTGACACGCACACCACAAATTTATTTGCATCTCTCCGACGGCATTGGTTGTTTTTTTTTTATTCTTGACACTGGACTTTGTCCTACGGTGGCGTCGGCGGGGAGCCAGCGGTGGCTCAGTAATATTTAAAATTAAAAAAAATTCACTTTAGCAAGCATTCGCTCGGAAAATCACTTAAAACGGTTAATAAAAGTGATGCCCAATGATGAATGTTCAGAAGGCAAAAACCATTATTCGTACACATTCGAGCTGCTCAGCGCCGTTACAGCCGAAAAGGCCTCTACTCGGGGCGAGATTGGGAATTGGCGGCCGATGCTCCCTTAGACTTTGATAACATTTTGTGTTGGCTTTGATCAGAGTCCACCAAATTGGGATGATTCTCATAAGACTCATAGCTCGCTATATACCAACCTGCTCGAATTTTGGAATTGAAAAAATATTGTTACCGAAGGAGCGAAAAACAGGCACAAACAGTTCTTGACTTGTCAAAAAAGTCGAAAGGCACCAAAACAAAAATTGATTGGAACTTCGTGTAATGGTGTATAGTAGCGGCGAAATAGTAGCGGCGAAAAAAACAAAAACTACTGTCCAACTGCATAAGAGTAAAAAGAAAGTGTAAGTAAAGAGTAAGTAAAAAAAAGAAAAAAAGAAAAAAAAATCGGAGGCAACAGTCAAATGGAAAAACACATGTATGAGAAATCTTTTTCCGCCGCTTCTATATACCGCTCGAATGAAACCATGTTTGCCGAGTATTGTGCTAACGTGCGACTCCGAGATTTTTTTCCTTTTGCCAACGTGCCATAAACATGGAAGTTAAAGCCCCAGATTTCAACAACCCTCTTGTTGAAATGTGTTGCAAGAAAACAACTGACATTTGCCTTTCGCAACTGTTGTTGGATATTTCGGGTTTTCGTCCCAGAAAAGGAGTTTGATGCATTTTTGCACGGTTGAAAGTTTTCGCGGGTTTTCAACTTTTCAAAATTGCCATTTTGATTGCGTTGTGCCGATCGAAGGACTCGACCGACAAATACTCTTTATTTTTGCAAAGTTGAGCATAAAATGAAGCAGATCAATCAATTTAATTTTTTGCTATTTTGTCGACGGGCTCCAAGATCGGAACGAGAAATGGGATAGTTTATTGGTCATTGGTCTATACGACTCTTCGTTTCCGTTTATTCCCTGAGTTTTGCAACAATTTTATACTTTCATGTCTTGCTGCATTCTCTTTTTTCTGACATATTCGGGAAAGATTTCGAAAAGGCGCGAATTTCTGGATTTCAAACACAGTCACGCGAGTTCTGACGCGATTTGGCAAGATTTCAAGCAAACCACCCGCTGTTTTTCCTTTTTGGAATTTGCGTCATTGACTGATGACTGGTTGAAATTTTTTTTTGCAATTTTTTGTTGCAATAATTATTCTACATGGTCGCAATTTTCTGGAGTAAAAACCTTGGGCATCAGGTAATTGCACAATTCTCTCGCGTGTCCTGAATTTCTGTTGTTGAAACATTGCACGTTTGTTTTTGAAAAATTTCCAGTAATAAAAATGTCAGAATTGGAAATCTTTGCTCTGTTTTCTGGGATGGAATACTGCAGACATCTGACAAAATAAGGAAGACAAGGTAAAAAATTGAAGAAAAATTGAAAAATAAAATGAAATTGAACAGGTAAATTGGATAAATTGGACATTGAAGTAGAACAAAATGGGAATAAATTTGGAAAGGTAAACAAAAGGTAGGTTATGAGATAGTGAAGACGTTTGCGTTTTAATCGCCAAAAACACTGAATCTCTGAAGATAGCCACGAAGCCACCTGCGAATATGATAGCCATCAAGATTATCCATCGGTTGACACACGTGGTTTCTTCAATTCTCACCTGGCTTTGGACTGTTGCACTAGTCCGGGCCTTTTCGTGTTGTGCATATACGAGTAGTTTATTTTCTGTTGTTGATTAAGCATGTTCTACTCCGTCATCTGGAGTCGGTCTGACCGAATTTTTGTCAGATGGAGCATCACAGTCTGATATTATTTTTGCCCGCAGAGGCCGATGGAGTCACAGTCTGATATTATTTCTGCCCCACAGAGGCCAATGAA
>JASGXE010010399.1:0-20625 GCA_030068105.1 Sinentomon sp. SZTP_YWyxl | reverse complement strand
TGTACCGAACCCTGTACCCTATTTCCAAGAGGCTGCAAGCCGATCCGTTAAAGTTAAAGGTGGGGCAGTTTGTGAGAATCAGCAAGTTTAAGCATGTTTTTGAAAAAGGATACGTTCCCAATTGGTCCGAAGAGATTTTCAAGATTGTTGCTGTTTTGAAACGTAAACCACCGGTTTACAGAATTCAAGATTTGGCTGGCGAGGATATAAAAGGAGTGTTTTATGCGCAAGAGCTTCAGTTGGTTACAGTCACCGCAAACAAAAAGTACAGAATAGAGTCTGTTTTGAAGAAGAGGCGCAGAAATAACAAGTTTGAATATTTTGTAAAGTGGTTGGGACATCCTTCGAAATTTAACTCGTGGGTTCACCTTTAGATTCGCATTTTTCTTTCGCTATATTTCCGAATCGCAAAAGTATTTTTGCGGCCCCAAGTGATGGAGAATTTTTATTTGACGTTGCCGAGCAATGCGTCGATGGAAATGTTTGCCGAGAACACAGCTGCGAATTACGTGACAAAATTGCATCAGACTATTGAATTGAACGGGAAGTGGGAAGCAGCGTTGGTGGAGATTATGTTTCCGATCTCGTTTTATAATGTGGGCAGGGAGTGTTACGTGACGTTTTCGAAGGTTGAACCACCAAACACTGAAGCCAGGTGGGACCCGATGGCAGGCGTGTTAAGACTTGTAGATTTGAACAGTGGTGAAAATGTGGAGATTCATCCGAACGATTTGGATATAGAGGTTAAGGTGCCTGCTGGGAATTATCCCAAAGTGGAGAACCTGATTTGGTATTTGAACAAGCAGAAGGAACTTTCTGGTTATGCGAGTTTCAAGTACGATGAGTCATCGGGCCGTGTGTTTGCCAAAGTGTCTGAAGATGTGACATTGCATTTTAGCGAAAGCTTGGCGCCAATCTTGGGATTCGATCACAAAGAGAGAGTGGTGTACGAAGCGCCAGGCCCCACCAACCTATATAAGGAAGTGCCGCAGCAGCTTTTTGTTTATTCTGACATTTTAGAGCCACAGTTGATTGGTGACACATCAGCTCCGCTGTTGAGAATAGTGGGTATAGAAGATAATTCCTTGTTTGGAAAAGTTTGTGTGAAAACATACGACAATCCGCATTACGTGCCAGTTCTGCGCAGACAATTTGAGACAATACAAGTTGACGTTAGAGATTCCACAGGAAAACTTGCGCCGTTCGAGTACGGACCTACCATTGTTAAATTGCATTTTCGCAAACTTTAACAGATCGAAGCAAAGCTTCTCAGAGCACGCAGTGCGAACCGTTTATAATATCGAAGCATAGCTTCTCAGAGCACAGAGTGCGAACCAAGAGTGGAAGAGCAGAATACTTTGATAGTTATGGCATGGCGCCGTATCAGCCCAAATTTCAAACGTGGGTACTTGAGAATTCGAAGGGAGAGTGGGGGTATAGCAACACGGAGTTGCAGGCGACAGAGAGCGAGGTGTGTGGGCATTACACCATGTGGTATATTTCGGAGAGGTGTAGGGGCAAGTCGATGGAGGATATTGTTAATACGTTTTCGGGAGATCGCAGAGCAAACGACAGGCTTGTGGTGTACAGAATCTTGGCGCGCTTTGGAGACCTGCGTAAATACAATTCATCATCTCGCTCCAGAGGTCGGAACTCGAGCGGGATAATTTGTCAATGCTGCTCATCGCGCAGGTGACCAGTCATCGTTGTGGTGCCGACGTGAACGGATCGCTCTCGGAAGTGATTTCCTTATCTCGTATTCAGAGTGCGCACAAAGTGTGATTGTGGTGAATTGTGACTGCGCAGGATCCGATTGAACATGTATGTGGTTGTAGACATGGAGTGTCTGAAGGGCAGGAACGGAGAGTGGGTGGTCAAGGAGTTGGCCGTAGCAAGATTAACGGTTCGAGCTTCGATCTCGGGAAGCGATCCTGTGGTTGTTAACCGTCAATTTCAAACGTGGCATTTTCAGGCTCCTTACGCGTGGAAGCAGTTGCCTGGCAACATCAAGGGGGAGAATAGGTGGTTAAGTGCGCACAAGCATGGCATGGACTGGCGCGACGGTCAAGTACCATATTTTAATTTGACAGCCATTTTGCGCAAGGCTACATCAGCAACGGCAAACGAGAGGCCCATCGTGTTTGCCAAGGGCACAGAAAAATGTAAATTTTTAGCGGCCATGTTGCCTGGTGTCATAGTCACAGATTTGGAATCGGTTGGGTGTCCCAAAGCAGAGGACATAATCACGCCAACTTGCAATTGTTTTGTACATACGGAGGTTCCTAATTTGAAAATCGATTGCGCTGCATCGAAATGCCAAAATTTCCTCAACTGGATGCTTTCCGGATTTTCAGTATCTGTATCTATGGAACAATAATTTTTTATATCGGTTAAATATTCTGTAATGCCCTGTACATTTGTATTCTCCCATATTTTTTGATTCCTTTGGCTCTTCTTGTTCAATGTAAGACCGAGGTGAAGTGGATAGTGTGTGCGAGCAAAATTGTTCAGTCGTGATTCAGCTCTCGTGCCGTGCGGACGTGTTTTGTGGAGCTCCTGACTCTCTGTCTGCGATTAGTGATTCCGGGTTTTGTGATTAGTGATTCGTTTGATATTCAGTGTAGATTAGTTTGTGGCCTCTTTAGTTTTTTGTTAAGAGATTTTTGTTAAGCATTTGCTTCGAGCCGTTTAATAATCGGCCTCATTTCAAGAGAAACCCTTTGCAAAGGTTTATTGAAGCTTTTGCTTCCATTTGACGGAATATATTTTGCATTGTTCAGCATCCTGATTTAAAGTTTGATTTTGGGAGAATGGCTCCAACACCCAAGTTGAGAATCGTGGCTGGGGAACATTCCGATAGCGACAGCTCGAATGGTTTTGAAACATCGAAGCATAGCTTCTCCAGAGTGCAAGTGCACGAGCCAGGGAATGGGGTTATCGAGCCACAGCCAAGCACGAGTGGAAAGCAAGAGGGGAATATGGGACCCAAGAGGAAGGCATTTCGCAGGAACTTGCCCGTGAGAAAGTTTTGGGATTTGGGGTCTGGTGTGACTGTTGCAGTCACGGCCAAAAACGGTTCAAAGACCGAACTTGACTTCCAGCCTCATATTATGTTTGTTGCAGAGCAGGGGGGCGAAGACCCATACGAAACATGCAACCGCAAGTTTGCGGAAACATCGATTTTGATTTTGGATCACGAGGGATACAAAGTGATCAGGGAATTTTTGCCAGAGGCAGTAAAGTTGATTGGTGAGAAATTTGAAGGCTCTGTTGAAAAGACCGATGGGCACCGCGACTTTGTTTTTGAATTCTCATTTAATTACGAGAGAGGACCTGGCATGTATATTTGGGAGAACAAGAATGGTTTTTACACCGACAAGGGAATTTTCTTTCTGGAGTCCGAAATGGTCAATGTACTTGGAAGATACATGAAGTACATAGATGACCATGTCAAATTATTGATTGCAGAGAAGCAATCTTTCGACAACATGGCACACGCTGTGATGACGTTTTGTGGCAAGATGAAAAATTACAAGTGCGGGTTGCACCGCACGTTTGGAACGGCGAGCAGAGTGCTCGTATTCATAAACGAGTGGGGATACATGAAGGATATCTTGAGAATATTTTTTGATCAGATGAACTTGGAAAAACACTATTGTGTTTTTAACGCATACAGTCTACTCGCAACATGCTCGGCCGATGCCGAGCTCATTTCAAAGATGCTTTGCGAGTAAAAGACTTGCTTGCAACTTTCTCCATTTCCCCAAGCCGTTGGATGTTTTTATTTGATTGTATCCGAGGCGTATTCCGCATATATGTGGATACATGAGATGACCAATGAGTCATATGCCTTGAAGGCTTAAATGAATTGAAATGAAGCGAAATTTAAATGCGCTTCAAAGCGTGCACGCAGTAATTCCCCTGAAGAACCCAGTCATGTGTGACGTGCAGAGCGCCACGTAATTGGCGTATTCACATAGGGGAGTGGTGACCGTGGAGCTCGGACAGTGTGGACCATGAACCGTGGCTATACTGCGCCGCACCTTATGGGTGTATTCACGGTCACATTATACCTGCGTGCACGCCGAGCAATTACCATAGAGCGATCTCTGATCGCTGGAATTTTGAATATGTATTCCACAAAAATGATGGACAACATGCGGATACGCATTCCGGACTCGTACCGACATGGGTCGGGCGGATCTTGGAAACTTTCGTTTTCTTTATTCGCATCCACGGCTATCCTAGAATATCTCCCACAGAGAGTTGCAATGCATTGTCTTGACTGTTGCGAACAGACCTTTTGGTCTTTTGGATGGTATAGAGCTTCAGATCCAACTGATGCTGGGATCCTGCTCTGGAGAGCAACGCTCGAACTGTAATGATCGTCGTTCCAAACGTGTATTTCATTGTTGTGGCTTTTGAGTTTGTGAGTTTTTGTAGGTATCTGGGAGTGTGGATAAAATTGTGGCATTTTCTTTTTCTTTTCTTTTTGGGCAAAAAAAATAAAAATCAAACAAAAAATAAAAAAATAAAAATACAAAAAAAATCAAGTCGTCGAGTGTTGTGCCCTCAGGTCGCTGGTCTTACCCATCAATTTTAATTGCCATCCAAGTGAAATATTTCGCAGTGAGAGCAGAGCTCGATATGTTTTAGTTTCCCCAGGGTAAGATCTCGAGACCATGGAGACGACGGGGCTGCTAGGGGAGCAGATGCTGAACAACGCAAAATATTTTTCCGGCGTACAAGCTTTATTGTACGTCGGGACGTGGATTATACCTATTGGGGATACCACGATAAAAAAAATGCGCCACCAGCCCTACGTCAATACGTGGTGTGGAAATGGGCTGCACCTTTACATTTTGGCAATGAGTCGAGATGTAAAGGTGACGAACAATCATATTGTTCGAAATCCAAACGCAAAATTTTTGAAGCACACTGTACGGCCAGGGCTCTAAACCCTTTGTCGCAGGCTAAAGGATTGACCGGCCTTGAACGCTGGAGGGAACCTTGGGACAGCCGGGAGACCCCTGGGCGGGCAACGCGGGGCAGAAGGATGCTCCGGATCGCTCGAGGCTCACACGCGAACCGGCGTGGCCCTGCGGCGAGACGCGGCGGAAGCGCGGTGCTTCTGAGAAAGGTTAGCGCCCCTGAAAGCGTATGCAAACCCGCAATACACCGACGCCACACGTTCGCATTTGCCCCTGCGAAGTTGCCCCTGCAGGTATGCAACCCGATCTCCCATAAGAGCCCATGTTATCCGCCAAACGGGTTATACATTTTTTTACGCAAAATGACACCGCTATCCGCAAAAGAATCTGAATGAAATCGTTCCGTAAATCGGCCTCCATCAACGAAAATCAAAACCAGATCCAACCGGATTGCCATCTCGTGTCCGTGGTTCGGTATTTTGTCAGAAAATGTTGGGGTAAGACAGGGACCGCGTTGCTATGGTTTCAGCCACTTGTTTAGTGGCAAACACATGGCTGTCACTGCTTTCGATAGTGGAATCAAAATGACCACGATTTCAGTGGCACACAAAGCAAAACTGAGCGTCATTGCCACTGCGAAAGTGGAAACTGGGTTCATCCGCCACTATTTAGCGACAGACTGCATTTGCCACTTGTGAAGTGACAGCAGTTGCCACTATTTTTCTTGCAGTGTAACCAAACCTCACCTCTGCCAGGTGTCAACTTGTGTGTATGGTGGCAAACTAATGCCCCTGATGTCAAAAAAGTCTTCAGTATTTTTCGCAAGATTTTTTCCAAAAATGATTATCACAAGATTCGAACCAAACCACGCCTGTGACCTCCGCATTCATAGCCGGACGCCTTGACCACTCGGCCACACAGACCGCTGCCGGAAAGCGTTTCAGGAGTCCGTATTCATGAAACTGTTTTTAATTGCGTCATTAAAACTGAGGTCGAATGTGATTGGTCGAAATTCTGGCGATTTGTTTGGAATTTAGAAATAAGCTATGCCCGCCGCAGTTTTGGTTTTGATAAAACATTTTTTTGAATTGGTGAAAGGGTAAGGCAGTAGCAACGCACAGCTTCAACTGTGTGAGGTTGGACCCGATGCAACTGTTGTGACAAGAGGCCACGGAGAAGGGATTCCTTAATTTACTGCAAAATCTGAAGCATCAAATGGAAGTTCCAGAGTTTTCAGTGACGGCCAACATCACCTCCATTGCATGTTGTTCACACCAAAAGTACATTTGTCACGGTTCTTCAAATCAGGTCTGTGCGAAAACATGAACCGAACCAAAATTAATAGCCTAAATCCCAAGCAAGCCATAACTTCGCAAAAGTAGCCAAATCATCGAGTATGCTTGAAGAATGCTCCTCCAGAATTGATTTCCAATCGTTCCCACGGCAAAAAGGGGTCCAATAATTATATTCCTGCCAAGAAAGGCCACGTATGGTCCAACAAACTGAGCCAAATCTCCGAACGGCCAAATCTCTACGTCGCAACCCCAATCTCACAAGTTTCCATGATCTTGCTTGTTACAATTCTCGCCAAATACCCGCTTCACCGAAAAAACTGAAGCCATTTTGTGTGGAAAAAGCCAGCCGCAATTTCTTTTAAGGCACAAAAGCTTCGTCAACAAGCCACAACAAGCCATGTCTATACGTCCTCTGCACGCATTGACCTCTTTAACCAAAAGCACTAGCGGAAATAATTGCTATACGAGCTGCCTACCGGCAAAACAAGGTCAAAGGTCATTTTCAGAAAAGGCAAAAATATCCAAAAAAGAGCAAATTTTTTCCGAATGAGCCAAAACGAGAAAAACCCCCTTTCCTGCGCTTTTAACCCCTGTCCCCAAAAATAGCTCCCACTGGTTCACTTTCCAAAAAATGCCCGATTTCGCCTTAAAATGATGTCAAATGTATTTTCTAGCGACATTCATTTCACATTCTGCTCATGAAGTAAGAAAAACTCGTTGACTATAGCGCTAGTCATGAAATAAATTACTGCAAGGCTGAGCACTCCACCCAATGATGTTTTTCGACAGACATATTAATTTCAATTCACAGCGAACTCCATGACATAACGGTTAGTACTAAAATAGGGAACAAGCCAAAACGAGCCAAAACCCAAAACGAGCCAAAACCCAAAACGAGCCAAAACTTTTTAGAACGAGCCAAAACGAGCCAAATCATTGCTGCACGCCTTTGTGCCCACTAGTCCCCATAACCCTAGGTGGTTACAATCCCCGCGAAATGTCCTGTTCACCAGAAAAATGAGGTCAAAGGTCAAGTTTGACGAAAAATGCAACATTTTAATCCAAAACGAGCCAAAACTTTTTAGAACGAGCCAAAACGAGCCAAATCATTGCTGCACGCCTTTGTGCCCACTAGTCCCCATAACCCTAGGTGGTTACAATCCCCGCGAAATGTCCTGTTCACCAGAAAAATGAGGTCAAAGGTCAAGTTTGACGAAAAATGCAACATTTTAATCCAAAACTAGCCAATACTTTTTAGAACGAGCCAAAACGAGCCAAGTCATTACTGCACGCTTATGTGCCCACAATTCCCCATAACCCTAGGTGGTTATAATCCTCGCGAAATGTCCTGTTCACCAGAAAAATGAGGTCAAAGGTCAAGTTTGACGAAAAATGCAACATTTCAATCCAAAACGAACCAAAACTTTTTAGAACGAGCCAAAACGAGCCAAACAATTGTTGCACGCCTTTTTTCCCTGACATAACTGGATTTCCCGGTTAATATCGAATCACCTCATCTCTATACTGAAAGGTTCAAGACCAACACTACGCGTGAACTCTCTTGACCCGCGCCGATTCGCAATCCAGTTCAGGTGTTGACGGTCCAACTGCAGGGTGGTGAACAAGCAAGTCCAGCATTCTTCGCATTCTCCATAAAAAACAAACACCGTCCACAGAGGTCATGCGTTTGATTTGAACGACCCTGTATCACAGCGCTTATTTTCCGCACCGCAAAAAAACACAACTCAGGTCAAACGAGTTCACGCGTAGTGTTGGTCTTGAAGCTTGTAGAATACCTCCATGGCAGCGGACTTGCGAAAACAGTTTAACAGCTTGTACAGCTGACTGATAAAATTTATTGACCAGTAGGCCAGCATTTCCAGACCATCTCAATCCTTGAGTGCCGTTTTACAGCAACTGAGTGCCGAAAATTTTCGAAAACAGCATCTTTTGTGTACCCCTCTATAGTCGTGTCTCTTGGGGATTTTTATTTTATCGCGCAGCTTTTCTCAATACAGAAAACCATAAGCTGTTTATGGCAGCGGTTGATGAAAAGATACTGACGTAAAAGTTTAGGCATACACTTTTTTTTATCAAGCGGAGTTGGACAGAGAATCACAACCTCATACTTTTTTTGTGAAGAATCACAACCTCATTTTTTTGTGAACAGCGCTCTGGTGTTTAAAATTTGGGTCATCTGGTCTTCAGCAAACTCAGAAAATGAAAGAATTAAAAATAATAATTGTTTAGGCGAAGCAGTTTCAATTGTTTCAAAGGCTGAGATTGAGGAATGTGGTCGCCGCTTAACGGCTCCTCAGCAGCCAGCCGCAGTTGTTGCCAACCGGCAACAGTGGCACAGCCCGCACAGCCACCATTGATCTTTTCCATCAAGTATTGAAGTTTTCATACACACTTAAACTTTGCACCTGAAGACAACAGAAGGACATCTAAAAACCATTGGGATGGGAACGAACTCAGAAAGAGCAGATTTGATTTGAAGTGCAAAAAGGGAAACATTACGCACCTTTCCTGACAGTTTTTTTAATCCATGTTTTATTTTGCTCTTCATTTTTCAAGGCAACTCACTTCCGCGGAATTGGAGGCAGTACCGAAAGTAAGACGATCAGAAATATTCTGAAAGAGACCATGTCGAAAGATATGGCCTTGAAGTTCAGCGCTTGCGGCAAGTCTAAGAAGAGGGCGTTCATTGATCTGAAGATTTTCTCATCACTTAAAAGTTAGCAATTATAAAATCATTTCAACCTTTCAACTTTGCTTTGACCAATAGACGTCATTTGGGGTTTTCGTATAGGGGAGGGGAAAATTCGGGGAAGGAGATTGGTACCCGACGCAGTCGGGGGGTCTGGGGGCGGAGCCCCAGTTATTTGGGTGTGTGGCGGAGCCTATAGGCGGGTTCCAGGTGACATAGAGCCGCTGGTTGGGGTCTGAGATGCTGAGCCCCCCATAAGCTGAAGAAATTCTGACATTTGGGGTTCATTTTGAGTACAATATTCGTGTTCTGGAGGTCAAATTTCACACCTAGGAGAGTCAAAAGCACGCCAGCTCAAGTGAGCAAACTGCGGGGCTGTCGCCTCATGGATTTGGAAAACAGTCCCATGGTAAGTATGGATATACGAGTTTTCTCCTCCCACTGCAGGTTTCCAGAATTGCTTTTTTGAATTTTTGAGGCCAATATCAGCTGTAAAATGGAGAACAGGAGCACATTTGTTCTCTCGATGTTTTCGATCCGTTTATTTTTGGGAGCACACTCGGGAAAGCGGGGGCAAAGTAATTTTAGGTACATTTTTATCACTGAATGGGCCGATTTTTTAAACGAAGCCCATCTTTTAGGCCGCGGATTCTTTTCTTTTTAAATGCAATCTTGTACACAAAAAGAAATGAATCCGCGGCCTGAAAGATGGGCTTCGTTTAAAAAATCGGCCCAATGTTTTTTCGTCAGTTTACTACGGAGAACCCTCTCGCAAACATTAGACTCGCTGTGCGCATGTATCCATCAGCGCCCCGCAAAACTAGTATACAGTACGGGCGATCTTATCGGTGAACATTGCCGGTCATATCAGGCTTGGTTCGTTTTGTTTTGCATGCTTTTTCGCTTTTTTCGCAATCCGGGTCAATGGCACGTCGCAGTGCAATTTGCGAGGAGTCGAAAACGTACATGGTGCAGCAAAAGTTGGAAGCACATTTGCGATTGTGGTTCCTCGATCCCTTGCCATTCGATGAAAAAATCGCTCTAGTGCACAAAATTCAACGTGAAAGGACCGAAAAAGAGCCTTCAAAAGCAATTCAACCTGACAGTATAGGATTTAACGCTCGCTGCGAAAATCGCGTCAAATCGCTTCAAATTCAAAAACGCTCCAAAACGTAGCCAAAAAATCTAAACCTGTCGAACCGACCTGAACCCCGCTAACCTGATTTTTATTCCGACCCGAACCTGAATTTCAGGACAATAATTGCCGCAGCACCAACCTCACGCATTGCGACCCAGAATTCCGTGACGATGAACAGAGCCAACAAAGTTCCACAAACAAATTCAAATAAAACACTTTGTTGGCAAAAACAACTGCTCGGATAGCAAAACTTCCGAGCCCTTGACCACGTTTGGGATGGAATAATTCATCATTCTAGTTCGCAAATTTGAGGTGCATCAATTGTGGGGCCACAAAAGGGCAGCTTCCCGCAAGAACGATCTGGAATAAAAAAAACAACGCAAAATTCAGTTCTTTGGGGAATAAAAAAGGCAGGCCAACTCTGTTCTTTTTTTCCTGGCTCAGTGTTTGATCCTGGACCCTTTTCAGGCAGTGATACGCCAAAAATAGACTCCGAACCGGTTCATTTGTCGAGACCTGCAAAGGTGTTGGGATAAATGTACGTATTCCCTGACGCATGCTCTTATTGATTCCGAACCAGTTGAAATTGGCACGCGACATGAAGAACTTCGTCCATCATTTCAACTCCTTTTCTTGTGTCTTGCAGCTTTCCCTAAACTGATCGAATTTAGCTGATGAGATCAAGAAAGTTACTTAGGTAATTCATCCATCGTCCACATGTGTTCAGGTATTCCAAAGTCTAACCTTCTGTGTTGCTGGTGGGTGAGACACATTCGGGTGTTAATGGGTCGTTTTCTTGTTGCATTGGGACGAATAAATTCTCTTGAACTTGGTGATGTTCACGTGAACTCAAAGGGCAGGTTTTGGCCTGGAAGAGGCCTGAAACTCCAAAGAGGTGCGCTGCAGAGAAGATAAAAATTGCTGCTCATGCAGCACCAGCAGGTTTGACAAGTTTGCCTTTTCTTCGACAAACCTTTCGCACTCGAACTCTGGACCTACCGAACACCCTGCACGCTCATTGAAAAGCAATTTTTATTGATGATTATTTTTTCAATATTTTTTAAACAACAATATCCTCGATAAAAAAAGGCGGCAGATTCGCCTTTTCGCGTAATCGCTGCGGCGAAAACCTATCGCCAATGTTCGGAGATGAGATCGCGTATACTGTATACATTTGGTTGGTTTGGATTCCTCGGAAATGGAGGGTCGGAAAACAATTTGTCAATGAAATAGTGTGATTCACGTGGGCAGCATGAACCTATACTTCCGAGTGCAGAACCAAAAATGTTTTTAAAACAGCCTTTTGATGGTAAATGTCAATTCGCATTGGGTACCTATGTAGCATGCTCTGCCCCTAAAAATTAGACGGTCTAAAAATCAGACAGACGTTATTCCATAGCAACACGTAAAAACTGTTGACAAATTCTGGATGAGCCTTGGTTTTCCCTGCTTGGGTTCTGGTGCAGAGTGCAGACTTCGGAACAGGGGCACCATTTGATTTTTCAGGGGCAGGGTGCGACGACCCCATGCCGAGAAATGCCCATGAAAAAAAGAAAAGACATTAGCTCAGCATGCAGGTGTAAGATTCACGATAGTTGTGACGGATGAAAGTGCAAAGCCGGGAAAGAATCGGATGCTGGGTTCCAAGGGGCAGGGGCTCTGGCAGAAGCTGAAGAAATTTTGCATATCATATGTTCATTTTAGTTCAATTCAAAATTGGTGTTCTCGTGAAGAAAATGGAGTCAAAATGAGTGCATGGATTTTCTTTTCAAAACCCCACAACGGCAGAATTTATCTGGTTTTGATCCTAATTATTTCTTCAGAATTTGGGTTATTTCATGAAAATGATGTTCGGAATTTTTGCCATCCTTTCTGTAAAAGAAAATGCTCATTGCAATCAGATATCGTCACAGGGGTGATGTCATTTCCACTCATAGTCGTGTGTCACGGATTGTCATCCGGTCGTGATTGGTGATCCTGATTCACGCTGACGCATTATCACTGAGCTCAAATCGGTTCTGTCGTTGTCAAAAGAATAAAAAAGGTGAAATGTTTTCACCCTTGTTTCTTCGAGAATGTCGCCCGGAAACTGGCGCTTCCTGGGATTTTGGGGGGTGGTGGTTACGTCCCCTTTGTCCACGTGGTTGTGTGCAATCGCCTGGATTTTGAAGATTGTTCCAGGCGCACGGGTTCGAAGGAAAAATGAAAATGAAATGAACAAGCTTTGATCAGTGGATGCTGGAATTGGAAATTGTGCATTGGACACGTCTTGAAATCCTGAACATCAATGCTAAAGAAATATCTTGATCTATAACTTTCAGCTGCGATTCGTCAGCAATTCGCTGACTCCACCAATGCCAGCATCGCCAGAAATGTTGGGAAAGTTCTTGCAGAATGCAGCGATTGGAACGGTGGCAGACGTCTTCGCATGATTGACCGGGAAGCTGGCGCTGACAACGCTGGTGCAAACGCTGTTCGAGTAGTGGTGAGCAACAATGCCGTTAGACCCGTTGGCAACAACACTGGTCGAGCCGTGGGAAGCATTGCAATTGTCGGATCGAGCACTTCGAGCAGCACCAGCAGTGCTGCTGACGCTTCAAGCAGCAGTGCAGCCACTGGAAATGAAACGCAAGAAGACGTAGACGCAGACGTGGCAGCAGACGAAGAAGAAGCAGATGATGATCGGAGATTTCTACTTTCATCCTTTCAAAAGTGGGGTCAACTCCCGTAAGATGAAAATGTCAAAACAGTTTGAGAGCTTTCGATTGGAACTTTGGCCAGTTTTCCGAGTGTCCATGCCTGGCACCTTAGCAGCGAGATTTTAAGGATTGTCACAGTTTCTTTATCCCTGCTGCTGGATTTGTTTGGCTGGCTCGCGAAAAATGCGACGTCTTGTTCTTGTATGGTCTTTTCTCTCGCAATTCTGACTGGCGTTGAGGATAAAATCAGTGTGACTCTCACAAAATCTTTAACTGCTCTCAAACCGAGTAACGGATTTTGATGAATTTTTTTTTTTGGTTTTAAACTGAAAAATGTGTGACTTTGACCGTTTTGAGAACAACCCAAAACTTTCTACAGAAAAATGGACGAAATCATGCTAGAAATGGAATGGAACATTCAATAACATGGTGCAACGACAGGTGTAAACATGCAACAAAATTTTGGGTTTATGTTTTCACCAATTCGGCGATTTTTCTTCCACAACCTCCATCGACCTCTGGAAGAGGTTTTGAGGAAGCTTTCAGCTTTTCAAAGACACCAAACTTGGTACATTCGTAAGTTGATGACTGCACATGATGACGCAACGATGGTGCCGCGTTGCATTTTCTGGTCTGTAAAGTCGAAGGTAACTGACGCGGAAATGCAATGATCTTGGTGTCATCAGAAAGCTGAAAGTTTCACCTAAAACTCTTTCACATGTCAACTGGAGGATGTAGTAGAACAATCTGCGTAATTTACAAAAGAACACTCTTTTTGTGACAGGATAGTCACTTTTTTGCCTCAATGAATGCTTCTGTTCCAATAAGGATGATTGCGAGATTTCATCTGAGGAAAGTTTTGAATTGTTGCACACTTATTTTTCAGCATTCCAAAGCAGTATACGAGTAATTCAATTTCGGCCAATTCAACTGAGTGCACCAGTCAATCCAAAACAATGTACCGGACAATCGAAGTCAGAGCCACACCTCCTGGGTACATAATGCGTTGAAAATTCATTCAAAATGTAAAAAAAAAATCCTTTTGTCCATAATTAAACTGTTTCCGATTTCTCAGTGCCATAATGGTGATAGGATTGGTTTGGTTTAGGTGCATGGGTTTAGTTGGGTTAGGTTTGATCCGCCTGACGGTAACCGGGGTGACAGGAATCAGGAGAAACAGGGAGACGAGAACCATGTGGCCGGACCCGGGACCCCATAAACGGACCGAAGCTGAAGTTTGACCCCATTTTCACTGAAGTCTTCAAAACTTGCGTACGCTTATTGTTTTTAGGAGAGAGGCCTTAAATCTCTATTTTTTGTTTTTTAAACACAATTTGTTGGCATTTTCCTCGTTGCATGAAGCACAAGTCTATTATGCTGATGTACATTTTGGACAATCGAATGCCATAATACGTAAATGACACTTCATTTTGTGAAGTTTGTTTTGTTTTTGCACAAGTTGCAGATGTTTTAACATCTTTCCTAATTTCTAATCTAACTTCTCAAAGGGTCCCACCTACCGTTTTTAAATCAAAATAACAATTTGGCTATCCCTTTTCCAGATTTTTGAGGTATCGTGTACCCACTTTGATTGCGGCATTTTTGGAACATTTTTTATGAAGACGGAGTTGTCTCTGTGTGGTGTTGTTGGAACACCTTCAATTCGCATCAGCCAAAAAAGAGGAGCAACGTGACAACAGATAAACGAATATTGTTGAATAACTGGTTTTCAAATTTAAAAAAAAAAATCAGGAATAGAAATGAAAGTTTTTCCACTTTCCCTCTTTAATTTATCTGAGGTGAATCAATGCCCAGCTTTTCCAACACGAATCAAAGTGGAGATGATCTGAGATCAATTGATCTCAGGTCAGATTCTGATCCGAGATCAAAATGAGTTGAGTTTTTTTTTCAGCAATCTGATCCAAGATCAATTTGATCTCGGATCAGAATCACAATCTCGAATCGTATAGAATTTCTGATCCCGGATCAGTTTCGACAGCGTGATCTTAGCTCGGATCAGATCAAAAACTCAAATTCGACTTTGGCTTACGATCTCGGATCAGATTTTGACCCGCGTTGGAAAGCTGGGCATAAAGAGATCCAGAGAAAAGATGGAAAAACTAAATACTGCGTTCGGCTACTAAAACGCCCGCACAAAAGGGCGTTTGGACGAAACTCCGATTTCATCCTGCATTATTGTACACACATTGTGCAACATGCTTGCGCCTGTTTTCCAAACAAGGCCTCTGCATAGCTTGAAACTGTAAGTAACCGAATCCTTAGCATTATGACACGAGGTGAACTCCATTCTATGAGCAAGATTTTTGCAAGGCTTTTTAGGTCCAGAAAAATCACAATTTCACTATGAAATTCGGCAACAAACATAACAAGTTACTTCAAAATGGTCCTTTGTTTGGGTTGCGCAAATGGTCCTTCTACAGCACGCATAATGACAGAAATTCACAAGCATAATTGCGTAATTGCATAAGCACGCAATGCTTCAGAAGGCATTATGCAGCATGCGTAGTTAAGTTTTTGAGGAACGTGTTTTGTGGACTTTCGTAATAATTATGTCTCCTCGCAGATATTGGACCCAAACAATATAAAAAACCAGAGGAAAAAAATATTTTTTAAAAGAACCGAATGACGAATTCAAAACTCAATTCTTTTGTCAATGTCGCAAAAACATGAAACAGGATCTTCTCTGTGAAATACGGTCCAAGCGAAATAAGTGGTCGCATTCTAAAACCGCCAAAAATGTCATTAAATACTTTATCCGGATTTATGCAGCCAGCACGTGATCACCCTCTCGCCCCCGGATTGGATTGTCAATCTGGCTGAGGTTTCCAAATTCGTAGCGCCGCAAAACGCATTGCACAGATGCTGAGAGAATTGCCACATGCGGCGCAACGGATTGCAGTGCGCAAAAATGTACCATCCGGAAAAAGAGTTTCTGCATTGGCAATCTCGTGGAACCGCGTTGTGCAATGGCGCGGTTCTGCATTGCACAATGGACAATTTCTTTCCCCAAATGGGGGGCGGGTCGGCAGCGCGATTCTCATCGCCAATGCAAAGACTCTTTTGACATGTGCATGGTGTAAAAAAATAATCTCGTGAGCAGAGACGTTTGAATGGCGTAGTAAACGCAAACAAGCGTCATTGTGCTCAAATTGCGTGGGAGCTCTGGGAGCGCGTGTTTCTGCCCGGTCTAAGGCTGTGGGAACGCAGTTCCCACCGGCTCTGAACCCTTACCGTTCCCAAGCAATATAAATTTTTTGAAAGCTCTCCCACAGGGCTCCCACTTGAAGCTCTGTGGGAGCGCTTTGCGTTCACATGCACATCTTACTGAAAGTTTTCGAACATAAAGCTCGTGCAGAGCTCGTGCAGTTTCAACTCAGGGCAATTTGGAATACATGGAGTCGCGCACTTCTAAATATCACGACACTCGTGAGTGTCGTGATGTTTAGAACAAGGCCTGTGGAAATTACATGGCCTCTGAATTAGCCTGGCTTTCAAAATTTCTCCTATGTTCGAAGACATTTAATAGACTCTGTGTGGGATCACAATATACCAACGACAATTTTTGTGCCCTGCTTGATGGACGAAGTGGCCCCTTGATGGTAGAAGTCCACTGTTTTTTTTTGCTGGTACTCTTTCTCGTTCCTGCGCCCTGCTTTCGGAACACTTCCAGCACTGGTAATGAACAACAGTTTCTGAAGAAAAACTTTGTGAAATGATCATCACGTAGCTCTGGCCTTTTCAAAATATATCTCCACTGTTAAAATAGAAATATGATTTTTTGAACTCTTTCTCTGGGGCAACGGATTTCCAGTTCCACAAGCGCTGCAAAGTGCACTGCATGAAGGGAAAGCGCACTGCACAAATGTATATTGAAATGGTTTTGGCGGAGCGAACGAGAATGAGAATTCCATTTCCACTGGCCATCAATCCCATGACGCATTCGCAATCCAGAATTTATCAATAAAAACAGCTTTGTCCGGAGAGAAAAGGCATCGTGTTGCATGAGATTTCAGACTGAATATGAAAAACCAGGTTTAACGGGAGAAGAAAGTGCGCAAAAGAGACATAACGCTGATATGAGCAGCTTTTGTGATTACTGGTGCTGATCTCTTCTGCCACATTCAAAATTATTCTTCTCTCATTTTGTGGCGGAAGCGATCAGCACCAACAACCGCCCGTTATCGAAAACAAATTGTTGTTTGCTCGTTTTTGACACACTGAGTTGGCCAAGTGAAAAGTGCTTCTGCCTCTTTTGACTGAGACAAGTCGAGGGATATGCATATCACAATTTTCTAGCGATTCTTGCCATAGTTCTAGAATGATTACGGTAATCAATCTTTGCTTCTCGTGTTTTTTGGAATTCGTCTCATTATACGGAGTAGTTGTGTTAATTCTTTTTCCGCCATGATTGACTGTGCACAAATAGGAGAAATTTCAGTTACCTTCAGTTTTCAGAAATTTCAGAAATTTCAGTTTAGTTTCAGTTACAGTCAATTATTACCTGCAGCGTATTAATAAGATGGCGGCGTGTTAATCATAAGCCGCAGATATGATTTATACGCCGCATATGATTAATACACCGCTATAATTGACAAAAAACGCCGCCATAATTGACTGCAGGTACATTGAAGCAGGTACATTGAAATCTCTCCTATATGTGCCTAATGTAGGTTCTCTCCTTATGTGTGTGGGAATGTTGTGCTCTAAGAGAAATTTTAATTCTGTATACTGGCGGCGGAAAAAGATTACCCATACATGTGAAAAATTTCCATTCTTGAGATTTTAACAAAAAATCCATGCTGTGGCAGTAAAAGATCCTCTTTCATCACTAATGTCAAAATCTGACATCTCTAGAAAGCTCCGTTGCAATTTGGCGCTTAAATTTCTGCCAAATGCACAAGAGTAAAAAGAAAGAAAAAAAAGTTTCGGAGGCAACAGTTAGATGGGAAAAACACATGTATGAGTAATCTTTTCCGCCGCCACTGCATACTCGTGCAGTCAATATGGCGAGGTTCCAGAAAAAGTTTCATTTGTGTGGAAGCAGCCTCTCCAACGCGGACAGTTAGGTCAGCCGCCCTCTGACTCAACAAGAGGGCGGGATCACCCTCTCGTGACAATACCGGGACAGGGCACCAGAATGTGGGATCATTTTCTTCTTTTTCCGTCATATTATGTTTGGTTCTCAATGTGTTTCTCGCGTTTCTGCATCTTTCTTCTCATTTCGGTTCCAAAACAGGGCGTATAGTACGATACATAAGGCTACATGGATATCATTAAAGTGCAAAAACTCCCTGGGATGCCAAGTGAGTGATTTTTCTGAACCTGTGCTTTTAAAAATGCCTTGGATCTTGAAGCTTCGCATTCAACCGCCAGGGGCTCTGCCTCTTGGTCCTTGGAACTCCTCTGGGTGTATCTACTCCCATCTGGCAGTTGTGGCTGTATCCCAAACGTGTGCTATTGCCCCAGGGGTAAAAAATCTTCCGGAGACCTTGTATGAAAGTTCACGGTACGATGTATATCATATAGCGTGGGAAAACATCAGTATTGACAAACCGTCTGAAACAAACCAATGT
The DNA here is from genome assembly GCA_030068105.1 of Sinentomon sp. SZTP_YWyxl. NCBI lineage: Eukaryota > Metazoa > Arthropoda > Protura > Sinentomata > Sinentomidae > Sinentomon > Sinentomon sp. SZTP_YWyxl. The sequence continues at coordinate 2,258 of JASGXE010010399.1, read as the reverse complement.
TACCCCTGAGTCATATGCAAAAGGCATTTTCGGCTGCACCGCGTGGAGCATTGAATGTTGACATTCTTTCTTTTGTATTGTTTTTGTATTGTTTTGCACAATTGAATTCTTTTGAACTCAATAGTTGCAGATGGAGATGTAGTTTTGTATTGATGTGTTTTTTTTTTTGTTTTGTCTGTTTGGGTTTTTTCAGTTTTTTCAAGATTTTGTTCTAAGGTGGTTTTCTTTTTTTACGCGTAGATTTACGCTGTCGCAAGTTTGTAATTATAATGTGAAACTTTTCTAATGTGAATATGCAATTATTTTAGAACACGAAACATGCCCATAGTCACCTTCCCAATGCATCCCCGCAACAGCACTCAGCTTGGACAAAACGGCCAACTGTAAGGGGTTCCAAGAAATTTTAATTTCTGTCCACGCACCTGCACCAAAATGAATTATGAAAACCAAAAGTCCAAAAACCAACCTTCGCACCTATTTTGGACGAAAGTCGCAATTGTATTGGCCTTATTGCAGGAAAGCAGTTAATTAAGACTGTTCTCAGCTTGAACTAGCAGCAAATTCCAACGTTGCACACTCCCTCCACAAAAATGAACAGCTTGAAAAATAAATATATGGATCGTGCAATTCTATTTATTACAGAGCTGATAAAGTATCACAGTCTTTTATGACTAGGTATATTTATGACTGCTAACTGCTTTTAGGGTTACAACTGCGACTTCTCCTCCAAAATAGACGGGCGTCCCTGTTGCGTTTCAGGATGATGAAAGCTCTTTGTTTTAAAGACATGTGCTGTTTTGTTTATCTTCACCGACGTCAATGTTACGATCATGTTTTTGACCACATATACGTAAATTTTCGCATTGTTGGCATGTCCTTGCATAAATTTTGTGTCATTTTGCGCAAGCAGAAATTGTCCTGAGCTCAATTCAAGAGACCGCTTCCATCGTAAAATACCTGAGCGAGAATAGAAGAAAACACGAAACACCTTGTACCATAGGGAATGGAGACACCCTGTGCTGAGTCAGGACCAACGAAACACCCTGTACTGTATGGAAAACGCGGGACACCCTGTGCTTGCCTGGAAAAAATTGGCCCACCCTGTACTGCATCGGCAATTGGGGATCCATTGGAGACCAATGTTGGATCAATGTTGAGCCTGCACCAGCTAAAGGCGTCCTCATCAATGCATCGACACTGGCGTTTCATTGGTTCCTTGGCTAAGCCTTGGACTTCAATGTTGGATCATTGTTGTAAACATATGCAGGCCCTGCATGAGGAACCCAGGAATCAAGATTGATCCAATGTTGGGGTTCAGTGGTGAATCAATGGCACATTGGCTAAGTCTTGGGCATCAAGCTTGGATCAATATGGATCCACCAATATTGCATCCATTGAAAAAATGTTTACATTCCTGATTGGCTCGATATTGACCATCAAGACTGGGCCAATCGACAGCCAACGAAAAGCCAATGTTGCACCAATATTTGGTGCTACTTGGGATTCTCATTGCGAGAAGAGAATTTGCGCCATAGAAGATTCAATGGGTTCAATTCGAGGAAGAAAATCAGATTTCGTGATGTTCACAGTGTATTTGCACAAGATTGTGTAGCGGTCCCTGCGCAACATGGCAAATCGGCCTGGTAAAATGTTCTCCCTTCTCCTCTGTGCATAAATCATCAAATCATGTTTGCGTTGCAGCTGCACTGTATTCTTAATTCAACGATTCAAACACCGGGGAAAAGGCCTGACATTGCGGAATCAAGCTAAGCAATCAATTCATTCCATTCAGTTTCCGATTTCTGTGTCAAAGGGGAACTGAGCAGACATTATAATTGCGGCAGAAACACATGGAAATTCCAAGCTTGTTTTGTTTGCATTGATGTCACCGGCAGTTGCCATGTGTGATTCTGTATACAGCTGAATAATGCTGCAAAAATCTCCCAGGCGGTGTGGAGAGATTTATCTGCCTTCCGGCACCATGTGGTACCCGTAGAAATGGTGAGGGTAGCTTGGTTTTTCCATATGGGCCTCATGCAAAATATTCACATGGTCCCCATGCAGCGGTGCCGCCGTGTGAGGCCAACACGGGGTTTTTGGGGTTGCTCATGTACGGGGCCAACAGAGAATGCCCACAATGGCCCGATGTCAAATTCCCAATCAGAGAAGTACATAATTTTCACGACAGATATATATGGTGACAAAAATAAACAAAAAATCTTATTCGAACATGCCTTAAATTTTCCCAAAATTAATTT